>CADDIJ020000545.1:0-24167 GCA_902809745.2 Tetradesmus lagerheimii | reverse complement strand
ATGCTGTATACCTGAGCACGTGACTTGCAATTATAAGACTTTCTCGTCAATTTTCAGCGATTTTAGCAGCACAGAGCTTACATCCAAGCCATGTACAGCTGCAGTGAAGTTGACATACTGAACTGGCTGCTTTCTTGGCCTAATCAGGCCTGCTGCTGCTGCCACACTGCAGGCAGGCAAGAACTGAGCACTGGCTGACAAACCCCACGCACTAGGTGCCAACATACTGGAAGACTGGAGGCAGATTCTTTCAGCAAGGGGGTGAAAGTAGACTGGAACCACATTGCATCATTTCAGCACCTACACAGTGGCCATGGTGCAAGCCCTCAATTTCCTGCAAACTGCAGCAGCAGCGTTTTGTGACTAAACAGCCAAATGAATGGCAGGCACCTCTCTGAGGCAGACAGGTCAGGCCACATGTTGCATTGATGCCACAATTGCAGCTGCACCTTATCACATTCAGAAACCAGCCATCTCCAATGTTTGGTTCAAGGTTGAGACAAAAGTAATGGTAAATTTGGGTGTTTCACAGCAAGACTGGAACAGCAAACACATCAAACAATCACTAAATCTGAATCCCAGCCAGGGCAGCAATGTCATGCATGTCTACTTCGAGATCCTGGCTGCACAGCTGAAACTGTTCCCTCCATCATGGCCAGCACATCATAGAAACTGCAATCACCAGCAGCATGAAGATGGCCTGAAAATGTATCTTTTTGCATGCAAAAGACACACAGCAACTGCAAGAGCAGGCAGCTTGCCAACTATCCTGAGCAGCCCCATCCTGGAACCTATGAATGATGTACTTCTGCCCTGCATGCACTGCTGTGCCTACAGCACCCTCAAGCAGCAGATGCCAGCCCAAAAGCAACAGCACAGCAAACAGCACAGGCACCAGCACAGCAAAACCACAGCAGAACACAAGCATCAGCCCCCCCCCACACACCAGGGACATGCAGTCAAAACTGCAGGCATGGCACTGCAGCAAAAGGAAAGGGCTCTTGATTTACTGCTGCGGCTGCGGCTGACGGCTAAGGCTAAGGCTAAGGCGCGCGCGTGAGTTTTACTGTATGAGAGCAGCAGGGATTGAACGTGCGTTCACAGGGATCACATGCCAACACGCTACCACTATGCCATTGGAACGGCTAGCACAAATTTCCCTGACATATGTATTATCGATACAAAACACCGAGCTCTTTGAAGTAACACTGAGACTTTGACGGCAAAAACGGTATTGCGTTTACTTTTGTCTCAACCTTTCCCCCAAAACCCTAAAACACAAGAGCTGCGCTGCCGCCTCCATGCACAGCTCAACCTCGGACATGCATGCTGCTCAGCACAGCCCTACTAGTAGTCAGTGTTACCACCCCCGCGTGCGATGCAAACTGCCTTCCTGGTGGCAATGCTGTTCATCAGGTTTTGGCACATGGACAGCGGCATGGAGGCCCAAATGGCCTGCGCTGCTTCCCACATTGCCTCCAGGCTAGCATACTGCTGTGCATACAACTGCTGCTTGAGCCAAGCCCATGCATTCTCAATGGGGTTCAGGTCTGGCGAGTATGGCGGCCAGTCTGCAATGATGCGTATGTCTTTGAGGCTCATGAATGCTGCAGTGCTCTTAGCCCTGTGCGGACTAGCACCATCAAGCAAGTACACCCACTCATGCACACCCGCTGCACTGAAAATCACCTCAGCATCAGGCTGCAACTCCTCCCACAGCACATCCTGGAACTCCTCTGCACCCACACCTGTGTGCTGCACAACCGCCTGCAGCTTCTTGTTGTAACTGAAGTATTTCTTGGGGTGCCCAGTGCTGCCAGTGACGCGGATGAGACGGGTGACGCCATACTTGGTTACACCACCATACACATGCAACTGCTTGCCCTTAATAGGCTTGCAGGCAACTGGCTTGGTGCCCTTCTTGACCCACTTCTTGCACCGGCGCGGGGTGGAGCTCAGAGTGAGGATGGTGCTGTCGATGGCAATGATGCGGTCACAGTCATGCTGCTGCTGGCAGAACGCAACGCGTCTCTTCTTAGTTGCGCTGGTCAAGATGGGCTGCTGCTGCACTGGCGCCAAGTCCAACGCATTCTTGGCTGCCCTGAGCACGGTTTTAGTGCAGATGCTGCTAGCTATGGTGCCTTGCTGCTTGAGTGCTGCTGCTGCTTTTGCTGCTGACTGATGCTCCAGCACTGCTGTTGCTACTGCTTCCACCTGGACTGCATTGAGCGCTTTAGGGCGGCCTGAACGTGGTAAAGCAGACACGGATCCTCGCTCGTTGTACTTGTTTAGCTGTGCCTGCACGTATCGAGTGGGATAACCGAGAGCTCGTGCTGCTGCTGCCACGTTCCACTTCTTTGCTTTGAGGGCAGCGAGAGTAGTCTGGCGTTTGATTTCAAGTTCAGCAGCAGTGCGTCTCTTAGCCATTTTGTCAATGTGCAACTTCTGAGCTAGCTTGCTGCTGTGTCAAGCGACCCAGAAGAACAACAGCAGCAGCAGCTGAAGAGACAGTGTCACAAATAAACTAACCTTTGTCACGCATTTGCGCCAAATAGCGAGGTTTAACATAAAGAATACATCATAACAAGCACGTTAACGTAGCCGGTGCTAGCTGTAGTCACCGCTTCACGATGTACTGGCCTCACATTGTCCACTGGTGACAAGTGCTGCAGGCAGCCAGGCTGAAACCAGCATTGGAGTCACCCTGAGGGCATTGCCTGTAAAATCAAAATGCTGTATACCTGAGCACGTGACTTGCAATTATAAGACTTTCTCGTCAATTTTCAGCGATTTTAGCAGCACAGAGCTTACATCCAAGCCATGTACAGCTGCAGTGAAGTTGACATACTGAACTGGCTGCTTTCTTGGCCTAATCAGGCCTGCTGCTGCTGCCACACTGCAGGCAGGCAAGAACTGAGCACTGGCTGACAAACCCCACGCACTAGGTGCCAACATACTGGAAGACTGGAGGCAGATTCTTTCAGCAAGGGGGTGAAAGTAGACTGGAACCACATTGCATCATTTCAGCACCTACACAGTGGCCATGGTGCAAGCCCTCAATTTCCTGCAAACTGCAGCAGCAGCGTTTTGTGACTAAACAGCCAAATGAATGGCAGGCACCTCTCTGAGGCAGACAGGTCAGGCCACATGTTGCATTGATGCCACAATTGCAGCTGCACCTTATCACATTCAGAAATCAGCCATCTCCAATGTTTGGTTCAAAGGTTGAGACAAAAGTAATGGTAAATTTGGGTGTTTCACAGCAAGACTGGAACAGCAAACACATCAAACAATCACTAAATCTGAATCCCACCCAGGGCAGCAATGCCATGCATGTCTACTTCGAGATCCTGGCTGCACAGCTGAAACTGTTCCCTCCATCATGGCCAGCACATCATAGAAACTGCCATCACCAGCAGCATGAAGATGGTCTGAAAATGCATCTTTTTGCATGCAAAAGCCACACAGCAACTGCAAGAGCAGGCAGCTTGCCAACTATCCTGAGCAGCCCCATCCTGGAACCTATGAATGATGTACTTCTGCCCTGCATGCACTGCTGTGCCTACAACACCCTCAAGCGGCAGATGCCAGCCCAAAAGCAACAGCACAGCAAACAGCACAGGCACCAGCACAGCAAAACCACAGCAGAACACAAGCTTCAGCCCCCCACACACACCAGGGACATGCAGTCAAAACTGCAGGCATGGCACTGCAGCAAAAGGAAAGGGCTCTTGATTTACTGCTGCGGCTGCGGCTGACGGCTAAGGCTAAGGCTAAGGCGCGCGCGTGAGTTTTACTGTATGAGAGCAGCAGGAATTGAACGTGCGTTCACAGGGATCACATGCCAACACGCTACCACTATGCCATTGGAACGGCTAGCACAAATTGCCCTGACATATGTATTATCGATACAAAACACCGAGCTCTTTGAAGTAACACTGAGACTTTGACGGCAAAAACGGTATTGCGTTTACTTTTGTCTCAACCTTTACACTTCAAAGCACCCCAATGCAAAGTCCCATGACCGCCGTCCTCACCTTGTGACGGCCAGCATTGGCTGGCACGCGTAGCGCTCCCCTGCCGGCAGGGTAGCAGGGTTCTGCTTGACCCTCAGGCACGCGCAGCTGCCCTTGCCCCTGCACAGCATGCCGCCAGCTGCCAGCACACGCGCTGCCTCCTGCTCACTGTCTGGCCGGTGCAGCTCAGACAGCCGCAGGCTGCTGCTGCCGCGCGCCAGCACGGCAACGCTGTCACCTGTGAAGAACAACACGGCAAGGACAACACGGCACAGCAAGAGTTACGACAAGTGCAAAAGAGCGATAGAAAGAGCTGATGACGGAAACATCAGGCACCTGCACAGCGCAAACATCAAGTGATCATAATAATGACAGCAGCACCACTTTGTGACAACAACAAAGCAAAGGCTAATCCAGAGAGGCCACTCACCAGCATTGCCTATGACCAGGTTGCGCTTGTGCACCATCGCCACCACTGCTGTGCTGCCACTGCCATCAAACGACCGGCCGCGAGTCAGCTCCCCCCACTCCCTGTCATGCTTCAGGAACGCCTTGGTCACTGCTGACTCGCAGCAGTCACCAAAAGACAGCCCCTGGTGGCCGTATTGCTCTGCACGGTGCAGGTTATGCTGCAGCAGGTGGTGCAGGCTATCTGCTGCGTGTGCTGCAGTCATGCTGCCACCGTGGCCATCAAACACACCTGCGGAGCGGCAGCAGCAGCAACAGCAAATTGCAGTGCATCAAGTGTGTGCAGCAGTTTGTACAAGTTTGCGGTGTGTGCAGCTGCTAGTAACAGAGGGTTGCAGGCAGCTGCAAGTAACAGACAGCAGTGTGTGCAGCAGAATGCTTTTGTTTGCTGTGAGCACCTGCTAGTTTAGCAACAGAGGGATGCGCGGCACAGCACGCAACAAATTGCTGGCAGTTGTTGCTTCACAGGTTCATGCTCACCTGCGTAGGCCAGGTCGCTGCTCACTCCCACGCCACTGCTGCAGTCGCTGCCGGGCTGGTGGCTGCCGCTAGGGTGCAGGCAGGCCAGGGCGTGGCGGTCCTCCATGTACGACTTGCGCCCTTGGGCCTGCAACAACACAACAGCAGCAGCAGCAGCATGACCAAAGCATTGTCAGGCAGGCCTCTTTCAAGGCAGAAATGTCAGCAGAGCTGTGCTATGCTAGGCAAGCAGAAAAGTGTGCTATAAGAGATGCTTACCGCAGATGCCGCCATGAAGACGCTCTTCAAACTGCCGTCAGCGCTGCTGCTGCTGTGGGGGCTGCTGCTGTTAGCTGCTGCTGCCTTGTGGTGGTCCTCTGCTGGGCTACCCACCACCCTCCAGCTGCTGGGCTGGGCAACCTGCTGCTGGCGGCAGTCCTCCTGGGCTGCAGCACTGCTGCTAGCGTCGGTGGTGTTGGCTGCTACTGCACTGGCTGCAGCATCTGGGCTGACTACGTCCACCACATCACTGCTGCTGAGCATGTCAATTGTGATGAGGCCCAGCCCATCACGATTGCTGCTACTGCTGCTGCTGGTTTCGCTGTTCGCTGCGCTGGCAGCAAAACTTGCTGCTGCACTAGCCTGCTCCAACTCAATCTCGAGCTGCATGGCAGTCTGCAGCTGCTGCAATCTAGAGCTTGCGCTTTGCAGCTTCTGCAGACGCCTGCGGCTGTTGGGTGGGCAGGCGCGGAGTGCTGCAATTGCCTGCTCTGCCTGCACAAGCTGGAGCTCTAGGTAACTGAAGCCGTCAGCTGTATCGATGGTCTCATCAGTATTGTCGAAGGATTTCTGCAGCAGCATGCGCTGCTGCTCCGCAACCTGGCTAACAACACATGCTGTGCTGGCATGTGTCGCTGTGGCCTGGGCCGCTGCGGGCTGTCCTATGCTGGCTGCTCTGCTGCCTTTGTTTTCAAAGGAAACAGCTGCCTCGCTGCCCTTGCTGCTTGCAAGCCCACTGACGGTGCGGGCGGTGTGCGCTAGGGCGCGAACCTGCAGAAAAAGAAAGAGTAAGCAGGTGTATCGGCTACAAGGAGGACAATTATGTCCACTGCAAACCTTTTAGCCGGCCCTTACCTGCACAGGCCTCCTGCTTGCGGAACGGGGCTGCCCTTCACAGCCAGCAAGGCGGGAACCGCCGCGAGATAGCTGTCTTAGCTGCATGTTGTTGTACATGGTAATTATTATGGTGTTTCCGGTTACTGAGGTATACGTGGCCCGTAGGCAAAGGCGGACGGTGCAAGACAGGCAAGTTGTTGCCGTCGGTGACTTGATTGTTACCGGTGTTTCAAAACACCAGCTCGACTGTGTGCTCGTGGATGGAGTTGAGCGACATACCAAACCTTTGGATTGCTCCGAAACTATGTAGCACCGCTCCCGTTGTTAGCAGCCAAAGTAACACTTTTGTGACATAGCACCGCAAATGCACGCAGTTGCCCCCAAAAAACATACATGTCGCCTGAACCTTGCATAGTTTGCAGCTATGCGCCGGCCTGCCACGCTGTCAAGTCAGGCAGGGAGCAAGGGCCAGGCATACTGTGCAGCAATTGGCATGCACACAGCGCACCCACCAGCTGCAGACCTACTAGTGCAACCTCCTGGGATGCACATGCTCTGCTGAGACGACACAACAATTGCCGTGCCAATAAGGAAACCATCAGCTGTCAGTGGAGTACTGCATAGGGGCCCCTGTGCGATCCGGGGTTGCTGCCAGCTAGACGCACAAAACGCATGTGGCTCTACACAGGCCGTGTGCTAGTAGCAGCAACATCAGGCAGCTCTGCTTGAAGCCAGAAGAAGCTGTGCAGGGACACAACCAAGTAAGAAGCGCACGGTCAACCTTGCAGCCCCAGCAATCATGGCATCTCAAAAGAAGCAGCTGCTGCAGCAGCCCAGAATCTCAGAGCGGAGTCCGGCTGAAACCAATCTATGGCTGACACTGAGCTGGCAGTAGTACACAGCTACAAGCATACAAGCCAGCCGCGCCAACAGAACACCTGCACAGCGTTGGGCCACGCCATACCCTAGGCCCAAACACGCTGCTGCTACGGCATGAAGACAGATCTATCATAGATCTAGAGTCATTCACTGCAGGCAGCTCCTACACAGCCAGTACATACCTGCTGTACAAACCCCAAACAGTGCGCAACAAACACAAGACGAGCAACAATACCCTCCCCCCAAATGTTCCACTCTCAGAACTTGACCTCTCTTTATGCCAGCTTCTCCGCGTAACGCAACACCACAACCGCAGCCTGAGGACAAGCTAGCAGCAGGCACTTCACCACTGCACCTGCAGCGGCAGCTACTGCTGAACATTGTCCACTTGCCACTCATTACCGGCCACCTCTGCCGCCCCTGCCACCCCTACCACCACCCCTCGGCCGCTTAGCATGCCGGCCGCCGCCGCCACCTGCTGCTGCTGCTGCTGCTGCTGCTGCTCCCACTTCCTCATCATCTCCCATGCCGCCACGCTTGCGCCCTTTGCCACCTTTGCCACCGTCGTCTGCCTCTTTCATCTGCATCGTCGCAATGCGCTGCGCACTGCTGACCTGCTCCAGCAGCAGCAACACCTCATCACGCTCTGCAGGAAACGCCTCCATCTTTACACCCGTCAAATGCTCGATCTTCTGGAACATCTCCACGTCATACTGCGTTACTAACGTTACGCTGCGGCCGCTGCGCCCCGCGCGCGCGGTGCGCCCCACGCGATGCACGTAGTCCTTGGAGTTTGCAGGAACGTCGTAGTTGATAACAACATCAACGCTCGGAATGTCTAGCCCTCTGCTGGCCACATCTGTGGCCACAAGTATGCTGCGCTCGCCAGATTTGAACTTGTTGAGTGCGCCGAGACGCTTGGGCTGGCTCATCTGGCCGTGGATTGGCACACCGCCAAAGCCCAGGTTGCGTAGCGTGAGCGCCACCTTGCGCGTTGCGTCACACGTGCGCGTGAAGACCTGGCAGCGGAGCGAGAGTGACATGCGGGTTTAGATGTGAGGTGAT
Source organism: Tetradesmus lagerheimii (assembly GCA_902809745.2). Taxonomy (NCBI): domain Eukaryota; kingdom Viridiplantae; phylum Chlorophyta; class Chlorophyceae; order Sphaeropleales; family Scenedesmaceae; genus Tetradesmus; species Tetradesmus lagerheimii. Next base: position 16,164 of record CADDIJ020000545.1, on the reverse strand, counting down.
GGGAGCTGATGATGATTACCAGTGCATACCTGAGAGAGAGCTTATGAGAACAAGCAGGGTGAGACTCTGCAAGCTGCAGCGCACCACGTGGATACAAGAATTACGACAAACGCTGTTGACAGGGTGCATGGGTGCGTCTGCAAGGTGCCAGCTGCACATGCTCAAATCATGCACACCACCACTGCTGTGCCGCTCCCAAGCGCATGCTGAGCACATGCCATTTCACATCACACAACTTCACACCAACACCACGCCGCAGCTCACCATGGCTGTGCTGCCAGAGAGCTCGTTGAGCACAAACGCCAGGTAGCAGTCCTTGTACTTTGCAGGAATGAAGCAGTACTGCTGCCGCAGCGTGTCCACGGTGCTGTACTTGGCTGCCACCTCCACTTTGACGGGTGATACGAGGCATGCGCGCTGTAGTTTGGCAACCTTGTTGGTCATGGTGGCAGAGAAGAGCTGCGTGCGCCGCTCGCGGGGCAGCAGCTGCAGGATAGAAAGAAAGCAGCGGGATGGCAAGACGGAAGTAGAACGTCAGGGCATGTATGTGGCAGTATTCTATCAAGGGGCCTGTAATGTGCGCTGGGATCGCACAGCGGGGATTACCAGCACAGCATCCACTGCTGCTGCTGCGCCAGCCTCTGCTACACCACTCCATCAGCAGTGATACAATGAGCAAGCTGATGCGTCACCGCACAGCATCAGTAACCGGCTCTGCTGTCTGTTGCTGAAATACCCCAGGTGAATGTTTCCTGGCCGTGCTGCAACAACTGCTGGCTGCCCTGCTGCTGCCATCTGCTATACCAAAGCCCGGTTGACACACTCTACTTGACTAATTTCTGCAGCAGCAGCGTGCTGTGCTGCGGGCTCACCTTGAGTATCTGGTCTATCTCCTGCTCAAAGTCCATGTCCAGCAGCTTGTCGGCCTCGTCAAGCACCAGGTGCTTCACTGCCTTGAGGCTGAAGCCCTGCGGCAGCAGGTACACAGCGGTACAGTAAACGGCAGTACACTTACACACAAGAGGATAACAGTTGTACTGCAGATGCTTGAGCACCAGGTGCTTCACAGCTTTGAGGCTGAAGCCCTGCGGCAGCACGTAAACGGCAGTACTGTTGCATGCCAGAGATAACACACCAGAATCAACGCTCCACTGCTGATGCCAGAGCACCAGGTGCTTCACTGCCTTGAGGCTGAAGCCCTGTGGCAGAAAAGTACAGCGGTACTAAAACGGCAGTATGGTTGAAGATTCTACTGCTGATGCCCAGCACCAGGTGCGTCACAGCCTGAGGCTGAAGCCCTGCAGCAGCAGGTGAACGGCAGTACGGTGACCAACCAGACATGATGGTTGTACTGCTGATGTCCCAGCACCAGGTGCTTCACAGCCTTGAGGCTGAAGCCCTGCGGCAGGCAGCAGTTGCACAGCAGCACTGTTGCATACCACTGCTCAGTCGCCGCAAAGGCACCGCCGCAAAGGCATCCAAGGCATGCTTGCAAGTGCCAGCGACTGCGAGCACCAGTGAAGCAGGCGGAAGGTCTAGATGCGGCTGCCTTGCCTTGCTCAACTGCTGCTGAGACCCCTCCTGCAAGCCGCCGCCAACCTTTGTGTTTGTGAGGTGATCCACCACACGTCCAGGTGTGCCCACAATAACGTGCGGCCGCTTCGCCAGTGCAATCGCCTGCGCCATCATATCTATGCCTCCCACTAGCACTGCTGACTTCAGGCCTATGCCCGACCCCAGCGCTTCAAACTGCTCTGCTATTTGAATGGCCAGCTCGCGTGTTGGTGACAGCACTAGTGCGTAGAGCTCCTGTGGTTTGTCCATGAGGCCTTGCAGGATTGGGAGTGCAAAGGCGCCTGTCTTGCCGGAGCCGGTTTGAGCAAGGCCGATGACGTCATTGCCTGCAGGAAAGCGCACATGTAAGCAATTGGATCAGCAAAAGTCAACTGTGCGTGTGTTGGGTGCAGAGCACTGATGGTGGTGATGTTCGCCGTGAAGTTTTACTGTGTGCATGGGTGTGCGGCTAGCTGCATCTGCTGGTAGCGGCAGGCGTGGCACTGCTAGGGACTGATGCACACGCAACAGCTCTGCTGTCTTTTGCTATGTCTGAGGTGGCTACGCCCACTGGCATGAGGTGCTCCTTGTGTCTATACTGTCGGCTACAGTGTCAAACCCGTTGGGCTGCATGACACTGCACAAAGATGACTGCATTCAACACTGCAGCCGGGTATGCTGCTGCTGACATGGCACACTTCAGCAACAAGACTGCTGTATATTTTATCAATCCTGTGGGAATCCACCAAGCTTCATGTGTGCATGTGGCCCATGCACTGTCAGCAGCAGCGGCAGCAGCAGCTGCAAGCGGCAGCGGCAGGACAAGAACAGCATGCATAGGCCCAGCATGGCTGCAGCTACGACTGATACTCTTGCCTAGACATATGTGACGTGCAGCGACCCACCTTGCAGCAGCGGAGGCACGGCTTGCTGCTGAATGACAGATGGCTGCTTCCACCCCAAACTTGCTGCTGCCTCTGCCAGCTGTGTGCATAGCCCAAGCCCTTCGAAAGCTTTGATGGCCGCTTCTCTTTCCTGTTCAGTTAACTGGTTATCAGTTCGCGATTTCATTGCAAAAAACGATGCTGTCGTGAACTTCCCTGGTGGGCGCTGGTCTGAACAGCTGAACTTCGGGTCTGTTTTGAATGCACAGCAAACACTTTTAATCAAGGAAAAGCAAAAGAGTGGCGCACAAAATGGCTCCGGTAGGAACACCTAGGACTGTCTGTGACAAGCCCTTGACATTGGGCGAGTGCAAGCGTCGCTGCGTGCCGAGGTCTCCCGGCCTTGTCGATGCGTCTTGGATTGATCTGGCTGTTTGTTTCTTTCCTTTCGCGCCCAGGACACGGCCGGCTCACCCAGTCTTGTGCTGCTCTGCTGTGCTGACAAACTCGGCTCAGGGCACCCAAAGTGTCTTAACAAGTATTCTAGTCAGGTGCAACGCGTCTGGTCTGCCACGGACAGTGTTGCGCTGCTTGACTTGGTGGTAGCAGCAGTGGCGGGGTATCACAACATGCAAGCGACCAGCACACAGCTACTATGCCTGGAGTAGATGCGGAGAATGGTAACATCTTTGCTTGATAAGGCAGGCACAGCATGGGCTGCCAAGGCAGGGCCCTGGCGCAGCCGCGCACGCCGTGCTGCTGACAGCAGCAGTCACTGCAGCCAACTCACATCTGCCTCCAGGTGACTGCTCGCGAATAAGTTTTTATGTTGTATATATTGTCACTGTGTTTAAGCAGATGGCCGGCTGCAAGCTGAGTGTGAACGACGCATGCAGCTGGTCAATGGTTGGCTTCCTGCAAGTGATGCCAGACGATAGCTGTGCATGGAAAGTAGAAGCTTGCACGTCCGCTATTGCACGCGTGCATCTCGCTGCCCTACTTTGCAAGTGCTTTTAACCCGTTCTGCTGGCTTGTCTATCTTGGCACAGGCATCAACGAGCAGCACACAGCAAGGCTCGTGCAGGCGCAGCATCTGCCTCTGCAGTTGCATCCACCAGCAGCAATGCTGCTGCAGTGCAGCAAGAACAGATTGGCCTGCAAGTACTGCATCGCCAGCCTTGTGACGCTGCGTTTGATCAGGCGCATCAGCAACAGCATCAGCATCAGCATCAGCTGCAGCTGCAGCAGGACAGCAGTGTCGGCAACGGCAGCAATGGTGGTGCAGTGCACAATGGTGCTACCAGTACAGCAGCAGCAGTTGCTGCCCCGCCACCTCAATCGACCGCGCAGCATGAGCCCCCACAACAGCAGCAGCAGCAACAGCTGAATGGCTGGCCCCTAGCTGGCCAGCCTGTGCAGCCGCTACACAGCAACGGCAGCAGCGGCAGTCGCGTTGCCAGCAGCGTGCAGCAGCAGCAGCAGCAGCAGCTTGGGCAGCATCCTCATCATCATCAGCAGCAGCCGTACGTGGCCCCTTTGCAGCAGGTGCAGCCAAGGGCTGCTTTCAACAGCAGCATCATGCCAGCAGGCGCTCCTCCTGCACAGAATTCACATCTACTGCAGATGTTGAAGGCGGGGACAGCTTCACCTGATGTTTTAAGCCAGCTAGCTAAGCCTGCACCACATCATCATCATCATCAGCAGCAGCAGCAGCATGCAGCACCGCTGCAGCGCCCGGCACTGCGCCAGCGCTTCAGTAATGGTGTGAATGGGCATGCTGTGAATGGGCACACCTATAACGGCAGCAGCAGCAGCAGTCTACGGAGCCAGGCGCCTCCGCCTGTTGTTAATAACAGTTATAACAACAATGAGGCGCTGGTGCCTGCTGCAGCTGGTGCTGCTGGGTATCCAGAGGGCTTTCAGGAGCCGTGGTCTCCAACACATCCACATCCACAGCAGCAGCAGCAGCAGCAGGTGGCAGAGGTCCAAGCCAGCAACGGTTGGCAGCAGCAGCAGCAGCAGCCGCACCGCCTGCCTGACTGGCAGCGGATAGAGCAGCAGCAGCACCAGCAGCAGCAGCAGTTGATAGACCAGCAGCGGCTCGCTGAGCAGCAGCAGCAGCTGGAGCAGCAGCAAGAGTTGGAACTGCGGCAGCAGCACTGGCTTGACTCTGAGCCGCTTCGCGCAGTATCAGGTGCTGAGTTTGTGCTCAAGCAGCCAACCGGTCGTCTAGAATCCATACCAGATGATGTGGCATTAGTTGACAGCGTCGAGTCAGCGCATGCAGTGGTGCAGCAGCTGCTGCATTACGCCGAGCATGGCATTCATTGGACAGACAAAGACGGCAATGCGCAGTATGACCCTCCAGATAAGGTGTTCTTTGCGTGTGATACTGAGGTTGCTGGCATAGATGTGAAGACGCAGTCACCAGTGGGCCATGGGACGGTAATTTGCTTCTCAATATACGCACACCCTCAGGCAGACTTTGGAGCAGCGATGAGCAGCAGCAGAGCTGGTGGCGTGGTTGCAGGATCAGCAGTTGAAGCAGCAGCAGCAGCAGCAGATGCGCCACGCAGCGGTCCCGTCAATCGCATCTGGGTTGACTTGGCAGGAGGCTGGGCAAGGAAGCAGCAGCAGCGGCGAGAGGCTGCAGCAGCAGCTGCTGCAGAAGAGTACCAGCAAATGCTGCTGGAGCAGCAGCAGCAGCAGTCTGCTGTGCAGCCGCCCCTGGAGGGTATGCTAGAGGCCCGCGTTGCTGGTCTAGGCAGCAGCAGCAGGAGCGCTGCATCTGTTGTTGATGCAGCAGCAGCAATTGCAGAGGGTGCTGTGGTCAGTGGTGGAGCAGCAGCGGCTGCTTCTGATGCCACTGCTGTCAAGAAACGCAGAGGTCGCGCCAAGAAGGACACACCAGCAACAGCAGCAGCTGCTGCTGCATCAACAACAGCTGCTGATGCTGCTGCTGATGATGCTTATGCTAATCTTGAAGCTGCAGCTGCCGAACACCTAGCTGGAGAATCAGCAGCAGCAGCTGTTGAATACCTAGTAGATGAATTAGCAGCAGCAGCAGCAGCTGCTGTTGATCATGCTGCTGATGCCGGCGCTGGTACCCCAGCTGGCAGCAGCAGCAGCAGCAGGGGTCGCAGGCGGAGGGGTGCAGCCGCAGCTGCTGCTGCCGAGGAAGAGGCCAGATTGGTTGTGGAATCACCTGAAGCCGCAACTGCAACAGCAGGCAGCAGGAGGCGGCCCCGCAAGACAAGCAGAAGGCACACCAGCACTGACAGCAACAGCATTAGTGCTGCTGTTGCAGCTAGCAGCAACGGCAACGGCGTTGGCAGCAGTGGCTTGGTAGCTTCTGCAGACCAGGCTGTTGCCGCTGCTGTTGCTGGTGGTGTGGAACAGCGGCAGCCTGTTGTTGCAGCAGCAGCATGCGGCAGTGCCTTGAGCAGCTGGGATAGTGAGGCTGATGCAGCAACAGCACTCATTTCTGCATCGTCAAGTGGCCAGCTTGATCTCACTATGTTGAGCAGCAGCAGCAGGCCGCACACAGGTAGCCTGGCAGTGGCAGCAGCAGCAGCAGCTAGCGCCAGCAGCAGCAGAGCTGTCCCTGGCAGCATCGGTCGGCCTGCTGCTGCTGCCGCAGTCTATGGCGGCGAGCAAGCTGCACCAACAGTAGAGGACATCTGGGACGATTCAGAAGCAGCAGGCATTATGGATGAATTCCGGCTGTTCTTTGAGGATGCGAGCGTGCAGAAGGTCTGGCACAACTATGGGTTTGACCGTCACGTGATGCAGCGGCTGGGGTTCAGGATGCAGGGCTTTGGGGGCGACACGCTGCACATGGCGCGGCTGTGGGATGCCAGCAGGAAGGGCACGGAGACGTACGCCCTGGACAGCCTCAGCAAGGACAGCAAGGTGCGGCTGCGTTTACTTGCTGTTCCCTCCTTCCTTTAAACTGAGCGTCAGCACCCACCCTAAGTGAGTGCAACACTTCCCTTATTTCCTTTTTCTATGCGCACTATCAGCCGGGAACGTGAGCAAGATATGTGCACAGTCTGGCCCCTTGAGACTCCCTTGTGCTGCCTCTGCGCAGTGCAGACTGCAACTGCGCTTGGGCTCCATACCACCTCACTGACTCAGTGTTTGGAACACAGCTACATCCACCACCAGGCTCACTCCTTGCGTAAGTTCCATGTAGTTTCAGATGAGTGCCGAGCTGTTTGAAAAGTAGCTGTAGCCAGTCGCATTACGCTATTGCTTTTCAAAGTTCCATGTAGTTTCAGATGAGTGCCGAGCTGTTTGAACAGTAGCTGTAGCCAGTCGCATTACGCTATTGCTTTTCAAAGTTCCATGTAGTTTCAGATGAGTGCCGAGCTGTTTGAAAAGTAGCTGTAGCCAGTCGCATTACGCTATTGCTTTTCAAAGTTCCATGTAGTTTCAGATGAGTGCCGAGCTGTTTGAACAGTAGCTGTAGCCAGTCGCATTACGCTATTGCTTTTCAAAGTTCCATGTAGTTTCAGATGAGTGCCGAGCTGTTTGAAAAGTAGCTGTAGCCAGTCGCATTACGCTATTGCTTTTCAAAGTTCCATGTAGTTTCAGATGAGTGCCGAGCTGTTTGAACAGTAGCTGTAGCCAGTCGCATTACGCTATTGCTTTTCAAAGTTCCATGTAGTTTCAGATGAGTGCCGAGCTGTTTGAAAAGTAGCTGTAGCCAGTCGCATTACGCTATTGCTTTTCAAAGTTCCATGTAGTTTCAGATGAGTGCCGAGCTGGCAAATCACTTCAGGCCTCATCAGGCCTCCCCGATGATATCAGTGCTACTGACACGCCTATCTCATTTTGTCACTCTGTCGTGCTCCGCCTGCAATCAAACAATTCACCATCTCGCAGATCAACGCTGAGCTGGCGAAGCACCTCAGGGCAGAGGAGGTGGGCCTGCTATCCGTTCCCCTGACACTCCTGCCAACTTCTGCCGCTTTGCTCTGCTCTGCAAACCATCACCTGCAACCTCGCAGATCAACGCTGAGCTGGCAAAGCACTTCAGGCCTTATCAGGCCACCCTGATTATATCAGTGCTACTGACTCCATGGTCTGACTCTGTCACTCTGCTGTGCTCTGCCGATCAAACAATGCAATATGTAACTCGGCAATCTCGCAGATCAACGCTGAGCTGGCGAAGCACTTCAGGCCGGATGAGGTGGGCCTGCTGTCAGTGCTACTGACACTCCCGCCAATCTCTGCCGCTTTGCTGTGCTCCGCCTACACCTTACAAACTTAAATCCATCCTGCAGATCAAAGCTGAGCTGGCCAAGCACTTCAGGGCGGCTGAGGTGGGCCGTTATCAGTGCAACCGACATTCCCGTCTGATTCCGTCATTGCTGTGCTCTGCAAACCACTACCTGCAATCTGCAGATCAACGCTGAGCTGGCGAAGCACTTCAGGCTTTCTGAGGCCACCCTGATCTGCCGCCAACTTCTGTCCCTTTGCTGTGCTTTGCAAATCATAAACAATTTCTCTCGCAGATCAACGCTGAGCTGGCGAAGCACTTCAAGGCAGAGGAGGTGGGCCTGCCCAAGCGCGGCATGAAGGAGCGCTTCGGTCTGCTGCGGCTCAAAGCTGACGGCAGCCCCACCAAGGTCGACCAGGTGCCCCCCATGCACGTGCTGCACACCGACCCGCTGTTCAGGCCAGAGTGGGTGGACTACTCGGCACTGGATGCAAAGGTGGGTGGCGGGTTAAGAGGCGGTTGGGAATAGGGTGTGTGCAGCAGCAGCGCAGCAGCGGCAGGCCAGAGTGGGTGGACTATACGGCTCTTGATGCAAAGGTGGGCGGGTGCGCAGTTTGAAGTGTGGTGCAGCAGCAACAGCTGTGGCAGCAGCAGCGGGTGAGAGTGGGTGGACTACTCGGCGTAGGATGCAAAGGTAAGTGGTAGGTCTGTAAGTTGTGTGCAGCAGCTGCCGCTGCCGCCGCCGCCGCAGCAGGCGCGAGTGGGTGGTGCTTCTCAGTACTGGGTGCAGCAATTGCCAGAAGGGCCTAATGGACTGGCCTGCTCGGCGCTTTGGTTGGCTGTATGGGTTCAAAATCACATGCCCTTTGTCTCTCATATGGCCTTGCGTGCTTTCATCTGCAAACATCCCATACTCACCTCGCTGCCTCCCCGCTGCCTCTACCTTTCTTCTACAGGCCACCTGGAACGTGCACCGCGCCCTGATGAGCCTGCTGCAGCAGCAGCTGGTCGTGATGGACACCTTCCTCTGCCAGCAGCTGCTCACCGCGCAGCAGCACAGCAGCCAGCTGCAAGCCGCACTGGAGCTAGCCAGAGAGGCTGAGCAGCCACTGCAAGCAGCAGCAGCAGCAGCACCGGCAGCAGCACGGGGTGGGGCAAGTGGGCCGCCACGGAAGCCTAGGGTTTCGATGCGGCCGAGTTTGCCGCAGCGGCGTGTGGGGGCTGGCCAGCAGGGGCAGCAGCAGCAGCAGCAGCAGGGGCAGCCAGGTGTGCAGCAGCTGCAGCAGCTGTCCACATTGTCAGTTGGACAGCAGCCGATGCAGCCGCAGCCGCAGCAAGCATGGCAGCAACCGCAGCAGCAACAGCAGTTCCAGCAACAGCAGGCATGGCAACAACCGCAGCAGCAACCGCAGCAGCAACCACAGCAGCAACCGCAGCAGCAACCGCAGCAGCAACTGCAGTTCCAGCAGCTGCAGCAAGCATGGCAGCCACCGCAGCAGCAACCGCAGCCATCGCTGCAGCAGGCATGGCAGCAACCGCAGCAGCAACCACAGTTGCAGGCGCAGCAGGCATGGCAACAGCCTCAGCAGCCACCGCAGCAACCGCAGCAACCGCAACAGCACTGGCAGCAACCGCAGCAGCAAACACAGCTGCAGAACCAGCAGCAGCTGCAGTATATGCAGCACTACCAGCAGCAGCAGCAGCCACGTGCGGCACAAATGCAACCAATGCAGCAGCATCCTCAGCAGCAAGCTGCGGTGCTGCCGCCAGAGCAGCAGCAGCAGCAGCAGCAGTGGCTGCCACCAGCTGCTGCGGCCGCATTGCAGGCAAGCAGCACCTCCCTTCCGGACAAGACTGGGGCAGCAGTAGGGTTTGCAGCTGCTGTGGCCAACCGCGCTGTCACCAGCAATGGCAGCAGCAGCAGCAGCAGCGGCAGCAGCAGCAGCGGCAGCAGCAGCAGCGGCAGCAGCAGCAGCAGCGGCAGCAGCAGCAGCAGCGGCAGCAGCAGCAGTGGTGGCAACTACACGCTGTGGGACCTGTACTGTGAGTACTGGAAGCCGTTTGGTGACATGCTGACGCAGATGGAGCAGGATGGCGTGAGGGTGAACAGGTGAGGGAGGGAGGGGGAGGATGCACGCTCGATTTGGAATCAGAACCCCTACTCCTGTGAACGCAGCAGGTATGCGGGAGGAGACGCACGGCCTGGCTGCAGCTGCTGTCGCTGACGTTATAGCTTGACTGTGCGTGTGTTGGTATTGGGGAGTAGGCTGCATGTTGTGTTGTGTCACGGTCGCAAGTGCTATAGAAAGAAGCAAGTGTCGCCATGGGACCGCAGGGCTGCAACTGCTGGGCTACTTCAGATTGTCGACTGCGTGTGGCAGACTGTTGCATGGTGGATACTCAGAGGTTGTTTGTTGCTGCGTCTTGTGCTGACACTGCTGCTACTGCTGCTTCTGCTGCAGGGACCACCTGCGGGTGCAGGAGCAGGTGGCCATTGCAGACCAGCAGGAGGCTGAGGCAAGCTTCAGGCGCTGGGCGCAGAAGTGAGTACCTGTGTATGCATACGTGTGTTTTCTGCTGGTCACTGCCGCTGCGTGCGGTCTCATGCGCTGGCTGCTCGCTCAGAATGACCCATCTGTGGTGGTGATTTGTGACGCCAATGTTGCCAACTGTTTGTTGGCTGGCGGGTGCCGTGACAGATAACTTTGGCCCTTGCACTACAGCAGTAGTGGCGTCTGCGCCGTGCATCTGCATGTGCATGCGGTGAGTCATCTGCATTTCCATGCAAAAGCAGCAATCAAATGTTCCCCAGCCAATCCAACATCGCATGCACCACTTGCATCATGAGCCGCATTCTTCTAACTGATGCTGCCCACCACACCCCTGCAGGTACGTGCCAGGCGCTGCCTACATGAACGTCAACAGCCAGGTGCAGATCAGGCAGCTGCTCTTCCCAACCTACTGCGAGAAGCCCGCCAAGTCCTTCAAGGCATCAAACCCCGATTACGACCCCAACGCGCAGCCGCGCAAACCTCGCTGGATTGACTTCGAGATCCACGGGCTTTGGGGCAACGGGCAGCCGGGCCGGCTCGCTGTTGATACGATGACAGCTAAGGGCTCGCCGGCTGCGAGCAGTGCAGTGCTGTGGAGCCTCGTGGGCAAGCCCGGGGCAGCGCGCAACGCGCTCAAGGCGCTTGATGAAAAGGAGGCAGCAGAATGTGGCGAGGGCGCAGCAGCAGCAGCAGCGGATGCACACTCTGGCTTGGATATCCATGCTGACGCTGATGATGCAGATCTACATGAGATAGATGACGATGAGATCGGCAGCAGTGCGGCTGCTGGCGCTGGCAGCAGTGCGGCTGCTGCTGTGCCGGAGGTGCAGCTAGTGCCTGGTGGTGATCTGAGTGACGAGCAGTTGGCGGCGCTTCAGGCAGAGGCAGCATCAATGAAGCTTGGCAAGATGTATGCTGCGATGGGTGGCGGCAGGGCAGGCATTGACGCGTGCCTTGCTTTGGAGCAGCTCATTGAGGTGAGGATGGAGTGCGCGAACAAGACAGGGTATTAGGGTTGCATTGTGAAGGGTTTGCCAGTATGATAGCTTCTGCCAAAAGCGAAGTGTTTGCCAGCAGCAGATCGGGGATTATGTCATATCTGGGGTGTATGCCATATTCGGCGTTGGTTGGAGGCAGGGCTGGCATTGAGGCATGCCTTGCCTTAGAGCAGCTACCAAGGTGATGCTGTTCCGATGTTTGTTTGATGTACCGAAGTGTGTGGGCGTGTAGCTCTGGGTGCAGCTTGGCTGATTGCAGCAGTATTTGTGTCAGGCAGTGTGTCTGCATACCCTTGCCTTACATCAGCTGAATGGATTGTCAGCTGGTGTTTGAGTGTTCCATAGGTGATGTGTCAGCTCCATTGCGTGCACCTGCACTTCTAAGGTTGTCAGAGGTGCAGCCCTAGCAGCTGGCAAGATGGTATAGTGTGACTGCTGCATCTTGTTGCGTTGTCTTTGCAGTCTGCGTGTCCTGCACTCCTTTGACAATGTAGAAGAGGGTGACGGCAGAGCATGCATGTGCCCCGCCGCATACACATAAGACCTATTAGCTGCTTGCTGTGCCTGCGCTGCCATCTCGGTTGCGGCCTGCAACCATATGTCGTGTCACTTGGCTTGTCCACTGACATCTTGCTGTCTGCTTCTTCCTGCAGGTCTCGCTGATCGACAAGCTGCTGACCTGTGCTGCTTGCTGTGCCTGCACTGCCATCCTGATTGCGGCTTGCAATCATACATCGTGTCACTGGCCTTGGCCACTGAGATCTTGCTGTCTGCTTCTTTTGTTTGATCAGGCAAATGGGTTAGTCACAAATCTTCCAACTTCACCAAATGCAATGATAAAGTCTTTATCTTGCTGCAGGTGTCGCTGATTGACAAGCTGCTGACTGCATTCATCCAGCCGCTGCAGTCCGACAATATCAGCACGCACTGGCGGCAGCAGGAAGGAGAGTACGTAAGGAGCACCGCAGCTGCAAGCGCAGCAGCAGCTGCTGCTGCTGCTGCTGCTGAGCCTGCAGCTGGTCTTGATGCCACTAGCAGCAGCAGCAGCAGCACTTCCAGCAGTGACGAGCCGGTGGGGGTGGTGCACCGCGTGCACTGCTCGCTCAACCTCAACACAGAGACTGGTCGCCTGTCTGCTCGGCGGCCCAACTTGCAGAATCAGCCAGCCCACGAAAAGGACAGATACAAGGTGCGCTCATGGTGTGGCTCATGGGGGTTGGTTGCGCCTGCATATGCTTGTGCATGCTCCTCTCTGCCGCTTGATTCAAGGCACATGCATGCATGGTTCTGTGCTGGGCCATGCGCACACACACAATAGCCTCGCTGAGCAGTGCAACATTGTTTGGGCCACAACCTCAGTGACTTCAGCTTGCTGTCACGACCTATAACATATATAATCTATATATGTCAATCTATCTCACAGGTGCGCAAGGCGTTTTGTGCTGCGCCCGGCAACACGCTGGTTGTGGCCGACTACGGTCAGCTGGAGCTGCGGCTGCTGGCACATATGGCTGACTGCAAGAGCATGATCCGCGCCTTTGAGCTGGGAGGAGACTTCCACAGCAGGTGCGCTGCTGTCTGGGGTTCAGGGCTTGAGGGAAACTCAGTGCTGCTGCTTGATCTATGGTGTGCAGCTGTGACCTTGCGTGTTTGCGCCTAATCAGCCAACACGTTTCTATTTCTTGAGTGTGCTTGGTTTTGTGAAGACACTCTGTTGGTGTACAGCTGGTGAGCGTTTCGTTGATGGTTCCAGCCCGTACTAAGGTACATCTGGTGCTTTCACCCTCAGCGCATGGCCCAGCAGACTCACATACATTTTTCTGCTTGCAGGACTGCGCTGGGCATGTACGACTATAATGGCAAGGAAGAGTGCTGTGCACATTGTGTGTGCTGCTTCACTGCAGTTCAGCAAACTTACAGCTTGATATCCTTCTGTATGTGCAGGACTGCGCTGGGCATGTACGACTACACGCAGGAGGCCACAGCACCGCAGATGCTTCTGTGTCTGTGCTTGCTGCATTCGTTGTGTTGCCAACACTCACCAGCTACTTATCCTTCTGTATCTGCAGGACTGCGCTGGGCATGTACGACTACATCCAGGAGGCCATCGACAAGGGCGAGTGCCTGCTGGAGTGGGACGAGGCGCACGAGGCGCGCCCGCCACCCGTGCCGCTGCTCAAGGACAAGTTCGGGGGAGAGCGCAGGAAGGCCAAGGTGCGTGTGCCGCATTTACATCTGATACAAAACGCAACAGCAGCCGTCAGTGCAGATGGCAGTGTGGTTTTGGTGTGTTACTTTGCACTGTGCTTCTCAGCCGCTGCTTTTTGGGGTCTACCTGGCTGACGTATGCCGTACACGCAATGCTGTGCTGGTGCTCGCCTCCGTCCCGCAGATCCTCAACTTCTCCATCGCGTACGGCAAGACTCGCACGGCCTGGCCAACGACTGATGTTTATAGACACTCAAACGCCATCCTGCTCTCTTGCTTTCCTGTTCCCCTCAGATCCTCAACTTCTCCATCGCGTACGGCAAGACTGCACACGGCCTGGCCAAAGATTGGGGCACCTCCCTGGAGGAGGCAGAGGCCACAGTGGCGCGCTGGTACGCTGACCGGCCGGAAGTGCGCGACTGGCAGGCGCGCACGCGCGCGTATGCGGCACGCTTTGGCTGGGTGAACACGATGATCGGCAGGCGGCGGCGGCTGCCTGAGATCAACAGCAGCGACAGGTGCGTTTGCCACATGGTGGGCTGTGTATGGAGGTGTGCCGTAAGCGTTGGGACAGATTGGACAGCTTGTACTGTAACGATGTGTGGTGTTCGGTTGCTAGGTTGCATGATACCAGCTGCTGAACCTGCGCGTCTGGTGTCCTTGCTTTTGAGGGGATGCGGTAGCACTGTTTTAACATCTCGTACTGCCCTGTCTGCTTGCCGTACCGCCGCCGCTGCTGCTGCTGCAGGCGCTACAAGGGGCGCTCCGAGCGTGCCGCGATCAACACGCCCATCCAGGGCAGTGCTGCTGACGTGGCCAGTGCGGCCATGCTGTCGATTGTGCGGGATGCGGCCCTGAAGGAGATGGGCTGGAAGCTGCTGCTGCAGGTGCGCTCGCAATTACATAGTTAGCGGTGTGTTGCTTGTCTGTACTCTGCTGTGCTGCTTGCCGGGTGTTGTGTTACGGAGGTTGGGCATGCGCCTTGTGTTGTGTTACCAACCGTACGCAACTTGTTCAGGCAGCAGTGCTTGACGATGCCGCATCACTATGTAGACAAACACAAACAGTGTATCACACCACGCCTCACGTCCGCCACTCTCACACAATCAGGTACCAAAGTACTATTGCATCTCACCAACCTGCAGGTGCACGATGAGGTCATGCTGGAGGGCCCACGTGAGAGTTCTGAGGCTGCCAAGCAGCGCGTGGTGGCGTGCATGGCCAACCCCTGGGAGAACCTGGTGGGATACGTGGGCAAGCCGCTGCGCGTGGACCTGGCTGTGGACGCAAACATTGCGGACACCTGGTATGAGGCCAAGTAGTGCGGCTACTATGTGGCGGCATGTGCCGGTGTGTGTGCTGTTGGGCTTGACATGGCTGTGGACGCAAACATTGCAGACACCTGGTATGAGGCCAAGTAGTGCAGCTACATTGTGCTTGCTGCAGTCACTGCATGTGACAGGCTGGCGGCATGTGCCAGCGTGTCTGCTGTTGTGCTGTCCGCGGTGTGTTGCGCATGCTGGGCTTGACCTGGCTGTGGACGCAAACATTGCAGACACCTGGTATGAGGCCAAGTAGTGCGGCTAGAACGTGGTTGCTGCAGTGCTGGCGGCATGTGCCGGAGTGTGTATGAATATAGCAACACCGGAAGGCACATGCACGCAAGTAAAGCAGATAAGCACCCCATGTGCCAGGGCGTGTGTGCTGTTGCGCTGTCCGCGGTGTGTTGCATATGCTGGGGTGGACCTGGCTGTGAATGCATATGATGCAGACGCCTGGTATGAGGCCAAGAAGCGCGGTTGCAGGTTATGGGCCGAGCGTGTCGTGCGCTTGACACGCATTGTGTAGGCGTGCGCTTGAATGGGTGATATGATGATGATGAGCTGCACGCGCTGTGTAGGCTGCGTGACAGTTGAAGCTGGCGTGCGTACGTGAATCTTTGTACTCACGCTCAAGTGTTTTGGCACGCCTTCTGGCCTGTTTGTGGCGGTATTTTTATGCAGCAAGGTAGCGTGGCGGTCACTGCTGACGGGTCATGGGGTGCTTAAGGCAATGCCTGCCATGGTTGGCGTGCACTGTGCTGTACCATATCTGAGCTCCTCCATAGGAGGAGCTCAGATGTCTTAACGATGTTCTGCTTACTGATGTATACTGGACTGTTGATTTTGCCTCATCGCAGCGTGCTTGCATGGCATGGCACTGTGTTGCAACGGCGGCATCCGAGACTGCAGAGCGCCTGGCCTGATGTATTCCGTGGCGCAGGAGTCCCGCTGTGTCATCGCAGCAGGCAGCGCCAGAACATGATCTACTGATCAGTAAAGGATCTCATTGCA
This sequence comes from Tetradesmus lagerheimii, assembly GCA_902809745.2. Classification (NCBI taxonomy): domain Eukaryota; kingdom Viridiplantae; phylum Chlorophyta; class Chlorophyceae; order Sphaeropleales; family Scenedesmaceae; genus Tetradesmus; species Tetradesmus lagerheimii. The sequence continues at coordinate 411 of CADDIJ020000545.1, read as the reverse complement.
TGCGTGGTGAGGTGTGCTGGGTTGGCCCTTTTCTTTTCTGTGTGCTGCAGCAGCACATTCTTTACAATGTTTCTGAGTTGGTTTTGTATGCCAACTTGCAGCTGACTTGCTGCTGGCTGGCAGTACTGCAGCAGATTGTCCTGCAGGATGCAGTGCAGGGACCGTGACGACCAAGCTGAGTGTTCGTCACAGTGTGCTTGGTGTCCGTCACGGCAGCGCTTTAAAACGCTGGCTGGCTGGGAATTGTGCATACCCATAGCCCAAAGCAGGGTTCATCAGTACGTAGTACGTAGTGCGTAGTACGCTAGAGTACGTGGCGGCTGAGACAGAGTACGCTGTAGTACGGTGCAAAGTACGCTGTACTGTGGGAACTCCCTCTCCCTCACCCTCACCCCCTCGGCCTCACCCTCA
>CADDIJ020000540.1:0-47120 GCA_902809745.2 Tetradesmus lagerheimii | reverse complement strand
GCACCTCGGTGGATCACGTTAACTACCTTCTACCCCATACGCGCCTTCCTACCGAGCATAGCCCGTACCAGTTTTTAGCGCTTGCCCCCCATTTCATCGGCTAGCACAGTAGGCCTAGACCTACCGCCACTGGTTCCTAACCGCGAGGGGGCGAGCATCCCCTGAAAATAATGACTTTCGCTGTCACAGATGCTGGCCAAGCCACGTAAAGCAAGTCTGACTGGCACTTGCAGGACAACTGCTGTTATCAGGCCAAAACAAGACACTGCCACCCAGCTGAGCTGCCAGTGCGCAAGACACAGCCCGTGAGAAGTCTGACAAGCAGACATGCTTGCCAATACCACGAAATCCGACACCGAGTGGATAGGGTGCAAAGCGCATTCCCGGGGACACAAGACGCCTTTCAACCCCACCACAGTGAACTGAGGAAATGAAAACTGTAGTCCGACTTCCACACTGTGGCTCATGGCATGAGACATGCATGCAAGTCAAGGGGGTCCGAACCCTGCACATCCATGCACCTAATGTAGTTCAAGCAACAAGTGCGTTAGCACCCACTCTGCTGTCACAGACCCCACCACAAGATCTAGTTGTTGCATCAACGCACAGCACGCCAAACACAGCCACTCCTGCACAACGCATTAGCAGCGCCCAGCCATCACAATGCACTACTCTCTGCCTTGCTATCTATGCCAAATACCTACTGAGACCCACCACTTCCACCTTCCTGGCCGAGGGGGGTCCGGTTTTACCCTTCAACCCCCCCACCCCTGCCCGTATGCCAGCAGAATGCAGTGCCGCAGCGGTGCACTGTCCTTTCCTGTGCGCCTTGCCGCTGCGTCACACTTTCACGCAACCACAGCACACCGCTCCAGCCACGTACGCAACGGCACGCCACAAGACGCTACTAAGGCTTCTTCAGTGCCTCAATCGCCCCTAACGCCTTGCGCCCTGCTGATAGACCCACAGCATCTGCCCACAGCCGAAACCCTACAATGCAGCCGGCCGCAGCAACGAGCCAGTCTGTCCCCTCCCTTCCATCCCTTCACCGCCCCGCAATCCTGACTGCATGCACACTGCCACTACCACCACCACCACCACTGCACACACGCAGCGATCGGCCACCAGCACCAAACTGCACAATGCTTATAACATAGCTGCCATGAAAAAGCCTCACACAAAACAGCCTGCAACAGACAAAAACACTACTGCTTTACCGCCCCTTCCTGCGTGCCTTCACAATGCGCCGCTGCCCCCCCTGCTGCTGCCCCGCCTGCATGTTACCCATCGTGAACATAGCACCGCTGTCCTGACTGGACGGCCCCGCACTGCCAGCGCCGCCACCAAATGCAGGCGGGGGCGGGCCACCAGCACCAAACCCTCCTCCTCCAAACCCTGCCTGCGACTGCTGCTGCTGCTGCTGTGGGGCACCAAAGGGTGCAGCTCCAAACTGCTGCGGTTGCTGCTGTGGCTGCGCTCCGAATGCAAAGCCACCACCGGGGCCAGCAGCAGGTGCTGGTGCAACAAAGGGATTTGCCTGCTGCTGCTGAGGTGCTGCGGCGGCGCCGAATGCAAATGGCGCTGCTGCTGGTTGCTGCTGCTGCTGCTGCGGTTGGCCAAACGGCTGCTGCTGCTGCTGCTGCTGCTGCTGCTGCGGAGCGCCAAAACTTGGTGCAGTACCGCCAAACGGTGCCGGTGCTGTTCCTGCTGCTGGTGCTGCTCCAAATGTGAAGCCAGTACTGCCTGCTGCTGGTGCCCCAAAGACACCACCAGGTGCAGCGCCGCCAAACGGCCCAGCAGCAGCTGCACCACTTGCACCTGCAGCAGCCGGAGCTGCCCCAAACGCAAACCCTGGTGCCGCTGCAGGCTTGTCAGCAGGAGCTGCACCGAACGGACTCGCAGCACCAGCAGCAGCACCTACCCCGAACGCAAAGCCTCCTGCACCGCCTGTGCCACCGCTGCTGGTTGTTGCAGCTGGTGCTGCACCAAATGCGAAGCCAGGAGCACCACTAGCTGATGCTGTTGGCGCTGCTGCTGCTGCTGCTGCTGGAGCTCCAAACCCTCCAGCAACAGGGTTGGTGTTAGGGTTAGCAGCAGTGCTGCCAAACCCTCCAAAGCCGCCAGCAGCAGCAGCACCAGCAGCACCACCTGACGCAGCACCTGCTGGCGCTGCTGCCGCTGCACCCAAGTTTGCGCTGCCAGTACTGGAGAACCTGAAACCAGGTGCATTAGCAGCACCAGCACCAGCAACAGCAGGTGCAGCTGCAGGTGCTCCAAAGCCAAATGCAGGTGGCACTCCAGCACTGCCTGTGCTGCCAGCCGGAGATAAACCGCCACTGCCACCGAATGCAAACCCAGGCGCTGCTGCTGCAGCAGCTGCACTGCTGGTCGTGCCAAATGCAGGTGTGCTAGCGCTGCTGCCACCGGCTGTGCCAAACACAGCAGCAGCAGCAGCGTTAGAAGGAGCAGCAGCAGCTCCGAACGCTGGGGTGCTACTCGCGGCAGCTGGCGCTGCTGCTGACTGCGCTGCTGCTGCACCAAAGTTGAAGCCAGTGCTGGCTGGAGCTGCTGCTGCTGCTGCAGGTGCTGCTGCATCGCTACCTGCTGCTGCGGTAGACGCAGGAGCACGAAACATCAAACCAGTAGCAGCGGCAGGTGCAGCTGCAGCTGCTACTCCTGGTGTAGTGCTAGCACTAGCACCGAAGTTGAACCCGCCAGCAGCTGGGGCAGCAGTACTAGGTGTGGCTGCTGCTGCTCCTGCGGCAGCAGCAGCAGGTGTTGCACCGAATGAGAACGCAGGAGTAGATCCTGCCCACCTGCTCTCTGCAGCTGCAGCTGAGCTTGCCTTATCTGCTGCTGGTGTGCTGCTTTGGACCCCGAATGTGAAGGCTGCTGGCTTCGCAGCAGCTGCTTCAGCTGCCGGTGCAGCAGCAGCAGCAGCAGGCTCTTTGCCTTTGTCTGCTGCTGCTGGTGCTGCACCTGGCGTCACGCCAAAACCGAAGCCACCAGTAGTTGTCGCTGCTGGTGGCTGGTCTGCTGCTGCTGCTGCTGCTGCAGCATCTGTGCCTGCTGCTGCCGATACAAATGTAACAGGCTTGACTCCAAAGCTGAAGCCACCAGCTGGTGCTGCTGCTGCTGCTGCATCTGCCTGCTTTGCTGCTGGCTTCTGCTGCTTTTCTGCCTCTGCAGACTTCTCTGCCGTTGCTGCTGCTGGTGTGCTGCTTACACCAAAGCTGAAGCCACCAGCGGTACCCGCAGGTGCCCCAACGCCTGCGGCTGTTGGTGCTGGTGCTGGTGCTGCTGCACTACTGCCAAACCCAAATGCTGTAGGTGCTGCAGCAGGTGTACCAAAGCCGACAACGCTCCCCTCCCCTCCCTTGCTTGGTGCTGCGCCAAACGGAGACCCAAACGCCATAACCGGCTGCTGCTGCTGCTCCTTGTCTTGAGCCTTATCCTGCTGCTGCTGCTGAGGAGTGCCAAAGGCTGCATTAGCAGCTGCTGTAGCTGCATCGCGGCCATCAGCAGCAGCACTGGGCGAACGAGACGCCCGATTTTTGCGGCGCCTCTCAGGCTCTTCATCTGCCTCTTGCTGCTGCTGCTGCTGCTGCTGCTGCTTGTCCTGCTCTGATGGCGTACCGTTTGCCTGCTGCGCCTGTTCATCTTCCTCTTCTTCATCGATCGCATCAAACACAGAAAACATGCCTGTCTTGCGCTTGGTGCTGCCAGGCGCTGCTGCTGCTGCCGCTGCTGTTGCTGTTGGTGTGCCGAACGCAGCTGGTGAAGTAGATGAGGCCCCAAAGCCAAAGCCACCAGCAGGCTTCTCTGCTGCTGCTGCTGCTGCTGGGGGTTTGTCCTGCTGTTGCTTCTGCTGGTTCTCCTGCTGCTGCTCATCATCGTCTTCATCGGAATCCGGAGGCAGGGGCACCTCTGCTGCTTTCTTCACCTGATCTGCAAGCAGAGATGGATCGCAGCCTGGCGGCAGCAGCACATCACCATCTGGCAATGCACCATCCACAGCAAACATCGGACTTGCAGGGCTAGCGCCACCTGCGGCCTTGGCAGCAGCGGCTGCTGCTGCACTGCCCCATTTAGGCAGGCTTGCAGCCGCGGGTGTGGCTGCTGGGCTCTCCTTGTCTGCTGCTGAGTCGTCCTGGCCCCACGCAGGTGCCTGCTGCTGCTGCTGCTGCTTGAACTTGGATGTCCACTGAGAAGCAAGCAGGGGGTTGCCACCTGACATGTCCCCTGCTGCTGCTGCTGCCGCAAAGTCCTGCTGCTGCTGCTGCTTCTGCTGGCTGCCAGTGCCGCTCAGATCCCAGCTGACACGATGCTGCTTCTGCTGCTTTGGCGCTGCTGCTGCTGCTACTAGCTCAACTGCTGCTGGAGCGCCAAAATCAAAGCGCGGCACAGGCATGTGATCCGTTACAACGCTGCTGACGCCAGATGTAACACGTGCAACAGCCTGATCTAGATCAGCATCGCCAGATCCAGCCACACCAAAGCTAAACCTCGGCACGCTAACCCCATTCGCCAACCGCTGCTGCTGCTGCTGCTGGCCTGCTGCTGCTTCAACCTTCTGCTGGCTAGGCAGCGGCGTACCAAACTCATCTGCTGCTGCTGCTCCCAAGCCCCAGGGGGGTGTAATTGGCGAGATGTGAGGCATGCGATTACCGCCTGCAGCTGCTGAGTCAGCATCGGCTGCTGGAGGAGTGAAGAAGCTGCCTGCGGTTCTGTTCTTGGGTATAGAGCCGGGTGCCACTGGCGGCTGCACTGACGCTGCCTGCTCCCCAGGTTTGTTTCGAGCCCATGGCGTGGTGCCTGCCGGGCCGCGCCTTGTGTCTGCAGCCAGAGAAGGTTTGGCAGCGTCACACATAGGCAGCATTTACTAAGATCAGTTGCATGTTTATTCAATTAGAGGGGGCCACCATCGAGGAGACATGATGGCAACAAGAACAATAAGGCAGGGTTTGTTCCGAGCCATGGGGTGGTGCCTGCAGGGCCGCGCCTTGTGTCTGCAGGAAGAGACGATTCGGCAGCGTACATGTAGGCAGCAATTACTTAGACCAGTTACATGTTTGTCTAACAAGAAGTGCAGCCATAGAGGAGACATGAGGGCAATAAGAACAATAAGACCGGGTTGGTTTCGAGCCCATGGACTGGTGCCTGCAGGGCCGCGCCTTGTGTCTGCAGGAGGAGAAGATTTGGCAGCGTACATGTAGGCAGCACATACTAGTTACACGGGGCAACCATAGAGGAGACATGAGAGCAATAAGAACGTTAAACCAGGTGTGTTTCCAGCCCATGGGGTGGTCCCTGCAGGGCCGCGCCTTGTGTCTGCTGGTAGGGAAGAGTTGGCAGCGTACATGTAGGCAGCACATACTAGTTACACGGGGCAACCATAGAGGAGACATGAGAGCAATAAGAACGTTAAACCAGGTGTGTTTCCAGCCCATGGACGCAGAACCAGACTCGAGGACAGACTCGAGGACAATGTTATCCCCAGTTGCTGTGGCTGTACCCTCAATGTCACCATGCAAGCATGCATCAGCACGCTCACAATAGCATGAAGGCACACAATCTATCACCTCTCTACAGCCAATGCATCACACATGAAGACACAACAACGAACAAAAACAAAAGCCCACACCAAGAACAAAACGATACCACCGCACACCCACTTGGTCCAGGCGTCGCTCCCCTGTCGCCCCCTGGCGTGGATGCAGCAGCAGCGTCGCCCGGCCCCCCTCCAGCAAGCCGCCAACAGGCGTGCCCAGCAAACTGCCGCCGCTGCTGCCCGCTGCCGCTGGGTTGGGCTGCGGCTTCCCTTTTGCCAGGATGTTCAACCCACTGTGTACATCACAAATCACACAACAAACTCCTATAGTAGACACAAAACAGCACGGTACACACCTGGTCCAGGCGTCGCTCCCCAGTCGCCGCCTGGCGTTGATGCAGCAGCATCACCACCCCTGCCCCCCTCCAGCAAGTCGCCAATAGGCGTGCCCAGCAAACTGCCGCCGCTGCTGCCCGCTGCCGCTGGGTTGGGCTGCGGCTTGGGTGTCGCAAAGAGCTGCGTACGCAGCGCCCCGCCATCTAAGCGGTCCAACGGGGGAGGCCCAAAGCCCTGCTGCTGCTCCTGCTGGCGCTGTGCGCTGCGCTCAAGCGCTCCGGCCACGCCACCCTGCAGATGAATAGAGAGCATGCATATAGTTTGGTCAGGCGAAATGGCTGAGCTGAGTAAGGGGCTGTAGCGTTTGCATCAGCTGGCAGCTGCCACTGTACGTGCCAGCAGCAATGCAGGAATGCGCCGCATAACACATGCGGCTGCTTCACTGGCCAGTCCACTCTGTAAAGCAGCAACCCGGCAGACGCACAGGGGCAACACAAAGCATGTGTTGTGTGAGATGACGCACAGGGGCAACACAAAGCATGTGTTGTGTGAGATGACGCACAGGGGCAACACAAAGCATGTATTGTGTGAGATGACGCACAGGGGCAACACAAAGCATGTGTTGTGTGAGATGAGGAAACCTCATGTGCCTCCACACCTCGTACCATTGAGAGCAACACAAAGCATGTGTTGTGTGAGATGAGGAAACCTCATGTGCCTCCACACCTCGTACCATTGAGAGCAACACAAAGCATGTGTTGTGTGAGATGAGGAAACCTCATGTGCCTCCACACCTCGTACCATTGAGAGCAACACAAAGCATGTGTTGTGTGAGATGAGGAAACCTCATGTGCCTCCACACCTCGTACCATTTAGAGCAACACAAAGCATGTGTTGTGTGAGATGAGGAAACCTCATGTGCCTCCACACCTCGTACCATTGAGAGCAACACAAAGCATGTGTGTGAGATGAGGAAACCTCATGTGCCTCCACACCTCGTACCATTGAGAGCAACACAAAGCGATCTGCCTCACCTGCTCCAAGCTGCGCATGGTGTCCACATGCGGCTGTTCCACTGCCTACTCCCTTTTGTCAAGCAACCATATCCAGCAGGCGCAAAGGCGGCACACAAAAATGAAACTCGAATCTGGCTCACCTGCGCCAAGCTGCGCATGGTGTTCACTGCCCTGTCCTGCGGCATGTTCATATCCCACTCTGAAAAGTAACAACAATCTGCCTCACCTGCTCCAAGCTGCGCATGGTGTCCATGATGGTCTCAGCCACAGACGTCGCCTGCACCATCGGCATCTCCTCGTCGCTCTGCTGCTGCTGCTGCTGCTCCATGGAGCCTGCTCCAATCCTGGCGCTGCTGCCGTTGCGGCCTCCACTAGAGCCTGGTGAAGTGCCGAGGCCTGACATTGCACGAAGGCCTGGCGAGGCTGTGCGCAAGCGCTTGTGACCTGCAGGAGAGCCAACATCACCACATGATGATGGTGGGCATACACTGTTGGGCATACACTGTTGGGCATACACTGTGATGAACAGCAGCGTACATCTCGGCTGTAGATGCAGCAGTGCCCATGCTCCAACGAGCTTCAAGCAATCTGCAGCATGTCACAGAAGAACCGCCAACAGACGTATGGCGGCGGCTTGCTAAGCATCAAGAATTCTGCAGCTGCAGTCCCCCCAAACGCAGCCAGACAGAGGCGCAGGGCCACTGTCACATATATGCATAGTACTACGGCTGAAGGCGACCTGACCTCCCTCATCCCCATCTACAGAACTGCTCATCCAGCAGCTTTGCTAGCCACAAACAATAAATGTTCACTGCACCCAGATACCCGAAAAGCTCACCCACTGAGCGCACCTGCTGTGCCGGTCGCCACAAGGTCCAGTGCACTAGGGCCCTGCTGCTCCGATCCACGCTTACTGCCGAGCCCAGGTAAGCCAGCAAACCCTCCAACCTCCAGAGGAGTGCTGCGCATGGGGCGCAGCGCGTTGCCGCCAGCAGCAGCACCACCAGCAGCAGCAGCGGCAGGCCCTACCAGTGCACCAGCCCCACCCCTGCCTGCAGCAGCACCGCGCTTGGCTCCCATCAGAGGGGCCTTGCCTGCAGGAGGCCGCACCCGCGGCAGCCCCAGCAGCAACGGCTTAGATGCCGCAGGAGCTGCTGCCAGCAGCGCTGACAGATTGTTGCTGGATCCTGGCCGGCTGCTGCTGCTGCCGAAAGCCCCGGTAGCTGCTGCTGCACCACCCAACCCCAGGCCTGCGCTGCTGCCTGCCTTTGTGCCAAGCCCCAGAGTGGGACCGAATGGTGCGGCCCTTGCAGGAGCCAGTCCTGTGCGTCCTGCAAGGCCGGGGAACAGCAAGCCTGATGTCCCTGCGGCAGCGGGCGCCGCACTGCCTCCAAACATGCTGCCTGTATGGCCTGCAGGAGCAGCAAACAAGCTGTCGCCTGCAGGAAGGGCAGCACCTGCTGCTGCACTGCCAAAGAAGCCAGATCCGGCCACTGTGCCAGCCTGGCGGTCTTGTTGCTGCTGGCGGTCATCGGAGCGTGGCTCTGCGCCAGTGTCTGCTGCTGCTGCCATTCCTGCAAGCACGCTGCCGGGCTTGGGGGGTGGCATGGGTGTCAGCGGCCGCCGGCTGCCAGAGGTACTGTACAGCGCGTTGTTGCTGCACAACAACCAGGAAAACAGGTGAGGTTGCGGCGCACAGACAGGCCGTCAGCAGGGTTCAGTTTGTCCGGGGGCAAGGGTTCTGTTGACTTGATGCCAGTCAACAGCACCTGCTGCTGCTGGTCCCTTGCAGGACAATCACTTCAAGCAGTCAATACTGTTTGATCTCACTGCTCATCCACTCTGTTGATGCCTGCAGGTGCATAGCTGCTCGCTTGGTGTGGGCTGATCCACCACCAACCCTGCTGACATGAAACAGTATGACTCCTGCAAGACAACTGCACTGCTTGCTGCTCACCTGTTCATGTGTCCAGCGCTAGTCCTGGCCTGAGGCCTAGCATATGGGTTGTACCTGCTGGTACGTGTAGCATGACGCAGCGGGCCATTCTCTGGCTCCCGCACTGCTATGCCACTGCCGCCGGCCTTGGGAGGGTTCTTTATGATATCATAGAACGCTCCGAAGACAGCTGTTGGCGGTTTGCCTGCAGGCCTGCCCTGGACGCCTCGCGATGCTCCACCTGGGCCTGCTGTTGCTGCTGGCTGCTGCCTGTTGAAGAAGCGCTCAAGTGCTGCATGCTTCTCTGACTCCCAGCCTGATGTCTGCTGCAGCAGCGTTGACTGCAGTCCAGATGCTGCAGGGCTGCTCTCTGCCTTGGCTTCCTGCAAGCAGTGAGGAGCAGCAGCACAGTCACTGCCTGCACCAATGGCTTCTGCTGCAGACAGCCAAGCCTGAAGCACCTCGCTGTGTTCATGGGTGTTGCAAGAGACGCTTACCTGCAGTGCTTGTGTCTGCGGGCGATGTACTGGCGTAGGCTGCTGAGGCATGGCCACAGCAGAGGCCTCCTCCTGCTTCTGCTCTGCATTCTCACTGCCTGCGTCCCCTGCACGCGTTGACGACGCCTTCTGCGTCAGTAGCATCTTCATACGTATCGTCTCGAGCACATATTTGAGTTGCTGTGCTCACCTGAGGCCTCAGCACGCTGAGCTGCTGGGCTGGTGTTCGCCTGCCTCTGCCACCCGAGCAGCTTGCCTGGCGTAGCCAACAGCTTGCCCGGGGTGCTGAGCAAGCTGCTCAACAGCCCTCCCTGCCTTCTTTCTGACATCGCTGCCGACCAAGGAGAGCGATCAGGCGATCAGGCCATTCAAATGCTCGCGGTGACAGCAGCAGAAGGTGGCAGGTATGCTGTGTGCTCAGCTGTGTACTGATCCTAGTTCGTATAGCTGACAGACCTGAGATTCGACTAGACCTTGTGCCGTCAGTGGCTCGTGGAGTCCTCAGGGAGGGTACTGTGTGTTACAGCTGCTACAGCAGAACATGATCGCTGGAGAAGCCGTAAAGATCGTGACACGACAGCAACAAAGATGCATCAATCACTATTGCTATTACAGTACACGTTTCCAATGGCTTAGTTACCAGGCAGCTGCTGCACGTCCCAGATGCAGCAATGTCCGTGCTGCCCTTTCAAGGCAGCTTGCTCATAAGCGTACCAGCATTTGATGAGAAATGAACGGTCACAAGCACAAGAGCGTGACTGCGGGCCAGGCAAAGGTAAGGCATGGGCCGGGACAGCACACAGCCTGCTTGTGCAGGTAAAGCTGTTGCTGCAGTTGGGGTCCCAGCTCACAGCATGCTCACCTCGTTGCACTTCTTTATACCCTTGATACATAAATAACTTACCCGTTGCTGTTTCATGCTACCTGTTTTCGGCTGCAGTTCCTGGAGTACAAGGCCAAGCATGAGGCAAAGCTGCGCAAACAGCAGAGCAAGTCTAATCTGTCGCAGCAAGGCGGCAGCAGCAGCAGCTCCAATGGCGCGGTGAGCTAACCGCAAGAGCCAATAACATTCTCCTCGCCGCTGCACACGCAGCTAGCACAGCAGGGAATTATGACAACCGCGGTTGATGTACCGTACGCTCACACAAGGCTTGCTGCTTGCATCCTGCAGGGCCAGGCACAGCAGCAGTCACCAGCATCATCGACACAAGGTGGCACCCCTGGGGCTGCACACTCCCCAGCTACACCCAAAGGTACTTTATGTTGCTAGTACTGCCTACCACCCATAGGCATCAGCAGACAGTGCAGTAGTAGTGCCACACCCTTGTGCATTCCTCACAGTGGATCGTACTGCGCCTCAAGCTAGTTGCGCTGTCTGTGGTGTGGAGGACACTTCTTCAGGGCTGCGTGTTTTCAGCTGGCTGGGCAAAGACAAGCCGGCAGCTGCCACAAGCAGAGCAAGCACTACCTGCTTGCAGGACACATCTACTGCTGCTGCCACTGCCACAGTGTATGCACAGCTGCTTCGCTTCCATTTATTTTGAACATGTACGTACGTGCGGTCTCACTGCAGGTGGTCTAAGCAGGCACGCAGGCACCCCAGGATCAGCCGCAGCAGCAGCAGCTGCAGACGCTGCGCTGAGCAGCCCCCTCATGCAGCGCAGCCCAGGCGCACTGACACTGCAGCGGTGAGGCAACAGCTTTGGCATTTTACTGCTCTGCTATGCTCTGATTTGCTAGCAACCAGGCTCGCGTTAGCAGAGCTGCCTCCCGCAGTGACACTGCAACGGTGAGGCAACAGCTGAAACATTGACTACCTTGCCTCCCTATATAGCAACCATGCTCTTGTCAGCAGAGCTGCCTCTCTGGCAAACATAGAGTGCCCCGTATCCCTGGCGAATGGTATTGACTACCTTACCTCCCTCTAGCCACCAGGCTCTTGTCAGCCGCAACAGTGCTGCATCCTCAGCAAACATATAGTGCCGCATATCCCTGGCGTACGCATTGCTTGACGTACCTGTCTAGATAAGGTACTGCACATGTACATGTGTTGTCCCATCATCATACGCATGCGTGCCTTTTCCTGCAGGCCGGATTCTCTGGAAGTGCTCAGCCCCAGCTGTAGTAGCCCCGCTAGCGCGGGCCCCCGCAGCCTGCATGGCCAAACATTCGCAGAGCTGCAGCGGCAGCTGGCTGCTGCAGAAGATGCCTGCAGGCAGCACCAGCTGCAGAAGGCCGCAGCAGCAAAAGAGGCAGGCGTGGCGAAGCAGCAGCTGCAGAAGCGTGGGGAGCAGATCCTGCAGCTGCAAGCGGAGCTGGCGGAGCAGGAGCGGTTGAATGCTGTGATGCGGGGTCAGCTAGAAGCAGCCGGCGGTGATGCTACTGCTGCTGCTGCTGCTGAACAAGCCAGCAGCACTGCAGGAGTGACAGCGTCAATGTCAGCTACAGTAGAAGTGCAGGAGCTGCAGCAGCAGCTGCTGCAGCTGCAAGAAGAGCTGGCAGTTGCCAGGTCAGCAGCAGTATCCCCGGTCAAACAGCCACGACCGGATCTTGACCAGCAGGTACAGCAGCATGCCGCTGCTGCTGGTATTAGCTCTTCTGCAGCAGGTGCGGTGGATGCTGATCCAGATGCTGCCGCCGAGCCATCAGCAGCAGCAGCATCGGCTAGCGCTGCTGCAAGTGCTGCTGTTACAGCTGCTGCTGCTGCTGGTGCTGCTGAGCTGGCGCAGCAGCATCAGGAGCTGACCGCGTATGTGAGGCAGCTGGAGGCGCAGGCAGTGGAGCGTGAGGCGCTGCTGGGAGGCCTGCTTGGGCAGGTGGGCGCATGTTGGCTGTAGTGCTTGAGCGCTGCGGCAGCATGCGGTGTAATGATTTGTGTACGCTTGTTGCGGCTGCTGAGTGCTCGATGTATCACTGGATGCATGCTGCTGTGCCTGCGATGGAGCGTGAGGCGCTGCTGGGAGGCCTTTTTAGTCAGGTGGGTGCATGTTGGCTGCGGTTGTTGAGGCCTCGGATGCTGCTTCAGCCAGCACAGCGGCACGCTGTGAGTTGATGTTTTGTGGTGGTTACTGTGCGTGTGGTGGGAGGCGCTGCTGGGAGGCCTTCTTGGACAGGTGGGCACACGTTGGCTGCCGTGCTTGAGCTATGCGGCAGCATGCGGTGTAGTGATTTGTGTACGCTTGTTGCGGCTGCTGAGTGCTTGGTGTATCATTGGACGCATGCTGCGGTGCCTGCGATGGAGCGTGAGGCACTGCTAGGTGGCCTCCTGGGACTGGTGAGCGCATGTTGGCTGCGGTGCTTGAGACCTCGGATGCTGCTTCTGCAGGCGCAGCGGCATGCTGTGAGTTGATGTTTCGTGGCAGTTACTGTGCGTGTGGTGGGAGGCGCTGCTGGGAGCCTCTGGGACAGGTGGGCGCATGTTGGCTGCGGTGCTTAAGCGCTGTCCTGCTGCCTCTGCTGCAGCATCAAGCCCTGAATTTCGATGCATGTGTTCTTGTTGCGAGTGCTGTGTGCTCGGTGTATCACTGGACGCATGCTGCACACTTGTGCCTGCAAGTTTCCTACCCGATGCTTCGTATAATGCGTACTTACCCAGCTTGCTTGCTTTGCGCTTGAAAGCCCTGTCAACCCTTCAGCGTCCAACTGCCAAGTGTGTGCTTCATCTGGTGGCACCTGCAGATCCGCATCAAGGACGCCCAGATTGCAGAAGCAGCCAGCCAGCTGAAGCACAGCAAGAAGCAGGAAGATGCCATGCAGCAGCAGCTGGCAGAAGCCATGCTGATGGCAGCAGCAGCATCCGCAGCCTCACTCTTTGGCAAAGGCTGCTCTCCTGCAAAGGCTGCAGCTGCTGCAAGCAGCGCTGCAATTTCAGTAGATGCGGCCGCTGCTGCTGCCGTCGCAGCTGCTGCTGTTGCAGGGTTGGATTGTACTTTGCCTGCAACTTCTGCTAAGCCTTCTGCGGTTCGGCAACTGTCGTTTGATAGCCCAGTGGCGGGATCTGTGCTTGCTGGTACAGCAGCTGCAGCAGCAGCTCAGGCAGGGCCTAGCAGCAGCCAGGCACAGCAGCAGCAGCAGCAGCAAGAAGCAAAACTGCAAGCTTTGCAGCAGGAGGTGGCTCAGCTACAGCAGCAGCTGCAAGATGTGCAAGCTGAGCTGGCATCAAGCCACGCTGCAGCTGCAGCAGCCGCTGCGGAAGCCTCAACTCAGCTGGCAGACCAGCTTGCTGCAAGGGATGCTAGCTTGCAGGAAAAGGATGCTAGCTTGCAGGAAATGGAAGCTGAGCTGGCAGCTGCAGTTGCGGCAGCTGCACAGGCAGCAGCAGCAGCTGCTGCAGCCAGTCAGCAGGTAGAGCAGCTGCAGAGTCAGCTCGCAGCACAGGCAGCAGCAGCAGAGGAGTTAGCAGCTGCAGCACAACAGCAGCTGCAGGATCTGGCTGGCGAGCTGCAGAGTGCACAGCAGCAGCTGTCAGATGCTAGGGAGCAGCATCAACAGGAGTTGCAGTCCTATGGGCCGGTGCTCCTCGCAGCACAGCAGGAGCTAGACGAGATACAGGATAGGCATGAGGCACAGGCAGAACACGCAGCAGCACTGGCAGCACAGCGAGATGCGGCTGTTGCTGCGCTGCAGCAGTTGCAGCAGGAGCATGCAGCTGCGGCTGCTGCTGCTGCTGAATTGGCAGAGGTGCAGGTGGGACAGGCACAGGCAGCAGCTGCAGCGGCACATGCACAGCTGGCAGAGCTGCAGCAGCAGTTGGCAGCACTGAAAGCAGATCACACTCAGGAGCTGCAGCAGCAGCTGGCAGCACTGCAAGAACAGCACACGCAGGAGCTGCAGCAGCAGCTAGCAGCACTGCAAGAAGAGCACAGCCAGGAGCTGCAGCAGCGGTTAGCAGATACTCAGCAAATAGAGGAGCAGTTAGTGGAACGGGAGCAGCAGCTAGTGCAGATGCAGACGCAGAGTGAACAGACGATCAGCCTGCTGAAAGAAGCAGAGGCAGAGATCCAAAGACAGCTAGCAGACGCGCAGCAGCAGCTAGCACAGGAGCAGCAGCAACACCAGCAAGACATGCAGCAGCTGGAGCAGGCGTTGCAGTTGAAGCAGCAGGAGCTTGCAGCAACACAGCAGCAGCACCAGCTAGATATGGCAGCTGCAGGTGCATTACAGCAGGAGGTAGCAGAACTGCAGCAGCTTTGGATGCAACAGCAGCAGCAGCAAATGCAGGACCTAGCGCAGATGGATGAATTGCAGCAACAGCTGCTGGCAGCGCGGCAGGAGTTTGCAACAGCTGCTGAGCAGCACCAGCAGGATGCTGCAGCGCTTGTGCAGCTCCAGCAGCAGCTGTCCGAAGTGCAGCAGCTGCGTGCGAATGAGGCTGCAGGAATGCAGGAAGCACAGCAGCAGCTAGCTACAGCACACTACGAGCTGGCAGAGGCCAAGGAAGCAGCTCACACTGCTGAAGCAGCTGCTGCAGCAGCCACAGAGCAGCTAGCACAAGTGCTAGAAACGCAAGCACAGTCTGCAACAGCAGCAGCGGGTGATATGGGTGAGCTCCAGCAGCTGCTGCTTGCGACTAACTCTGTGCATGCTGAGCAGCTTGCAGCAGCAGTAGGTGCTGAGGCTACTGCTGCTTCTGCTGCAGCACATGAGATTCAGCAGCTAGCTGTTGAGCTCGCTGCTGCTAAGCAGCAGCTGCAGGCAGCGCTGGCAGCAGCAGCAGCAGCAGGAGCTGCGGCTGTAGGAGAGCAAGTGCAGCAGCTGCAGCAGCAGCTGGCTGCTGTTTCGGCACGGCTTGACTCCGTGCTTGACGAGCATGCAGATGCTGACTCAGCAGCAGCAACAGCAGCGGCATCTGCACAGCAGCAGCTGCAGCAGGCATTGGATGACGCCCTGCTGGCTCAAGATGCACTAGTACAGGGCAGGGATGAGGCAGCTGCCTTAGCAGCAGCATTGGCAACGCAGCTGCAGCATGCACAGCAACAGATAGCGGAGCTACCAGCACAGCAGCTTCAGCAGCAGCAGGCACAGCCACAGCCGGATCCAATTGCAGATGCGGATGCAGCAGCTGCTGCGGCTGCTGAAGTTAACGCTGCAAGGGCTGCAGCAGCTACAGCAGAGGAGCAGGCAGCTAGCCTGCAGCTGCAGCTACAGCATGCACAGCAGCAGCTTGCTGAGCTGCAGCAGGAGCAGCAGCAGCCGGCACAGCCACACCCAAGTTTATCTGCGGATGCTGAAGCAGCGGAGCTGATCACTGCACAGGCTGCTGCAGCTGCAGCAGAGCAGCAAGTAGCCAGCCTGCAGCTGCAGCTGCAGCATGCACAGCAGCAGCTTGCTGAGTTGCAGCAGTCGCAGCAGCAGGCACAGCCACAGCCAGATCAAAATGCAGATGCCGCAGCTGCGGCTGCTGAACTGGACACTGCAAGAGCTGCTGCAGCTGCAGCAGAACAGCAAGTAGCCAACCTGCAGCTGCAGCTACAGCATACACAGCAGCAGCTTGCTGAGCTGCAGCAGCAGCAGCAGGCACAACAACAGCCAGATTTGACTGCGGATGCTGCGGATGCTGAATTGAGCGCTGCCAGGGCTGCTGCCGCTGCAGCAGAGGAGCAGGTAGCCAACCTGCAGCTGCAGCTACAGCAGATGCAGCTGGATGCTGCTGCCCAAGCAGAGGAGGTGGAGCACTGGCAGCGGTCAGCCCAGCAAGACAAGGATGCAATGCGCCAGGTACGTACGTGCTTGAATTGATGCATTGTGTTGCAGGGCAATTGCCAGCGTGTGCTGCGTAGGGGGCAGGTGGTGCCTGCTTGCAGAGTTGCTGCACTGCCTATGATGCTGCAAGCAATGAGTCTAGCCCCTCAAAGGCTGTGACATGCTGATTGCAGCCTATTCGCCGTCAGGTGTTGTGCTGCTGCCCTGGTCTGTCAGCCCTTGTGCGTACACTGCATCGTTTGTGGCTCTCGTAGCTGTTGCCGCTAGCCGCGGTCATCATAGTCTCATCAGGTGGAGAGCAGTTGTAAGCGCAGAATGCAGTGGCTGAGCTGTCATCATGTCATCGGCACACTCCCCCACACATTGGCACAGATCTAATCCTCTTTGCTGCTGTGTTCTTTGTGCTGCTGCTGCTGCTGCCAGGTTGTTGAGCAGTTCACGATCGAGTTCCAAGAGATGCAGCAAGCTCTTGGCAGCAGCAAGGCAGCTGTCGCACAGCAGTCTGCTGTCCTGCAGCAGCAGATCTCCGACCAGCAGGCACAGCTGCAGCACCAACAGCTCCTGATGGAGCAAATGCAGCTGCATGCGGCTGCCTCTACTGCTGCTGCAGCTGCTGCGGCTGCAGTTGGTTTAGACTGCGCTGAACAACTGCAGGCAGCGTGTGATGCATCTATGGCTGAGGCAGAGCAGGTCTCAGGCGTTGCTGGTGAACTTGCTGCTGTGCTGGCGCCACTTGCGGCTCTTAGAGACTATGTGACGCAAGGCGCATCTGCTTGTGCTGCTGACAATGCACATGAAGATGCGCAGCAGCAGTCGACCAGTGCAGAGGTGCAGCAGCTGAGAGCTGAACAACAGCACGCTATGAACAATGCTGAGTCAGCAGCTGCTGAGGCTGCAGCTGCTAGTGCTGCAGCTGCAGCTGCTCAGCAGCAGCGGCAGCAGCTCACAGAAGAGCTCCAGCTAGCGCTCCATAGTGTTGAGTCAGCAACGGCTGCTGCAACAGCTTCAAGCGCCGCAGCTGCAGCAGCCGAGCAGCAGCGGCAGCTGCTGTTGCAGCAGCTAGAGAACATGCACGTGCAGCAGCAGCAGCGGGAGCTGCAGCAGCAGGCAGAGTTGACGCAGGATCTTGCAGAAGCGCGGCAGGCTGTGCAACTACTGGTGCAGCTGCTTGAGCAGTGTGTTGCGTCTACTGCTGCTGCTGCTACACCAACCGCAGCCAATGCAGCAGATGATCTCATTCTCGAGCAGCAGCAGCAGTTGGCTGAGGCATCAAGCCTAGCAGAGAAGCTGCTGCTTGAGCAACAGAGCTACCAGCAGCAACTTGATGTGCTGCAGCAGCAGCTGGCTGCCTCAGAGGCTGCATGTGAACAGCAGTTGACTGCACAGCAGCAGGCCTTGAGTGCTGCAGCAGCTGCAGAGGCAGCAGGGCAAGCAGCAGAACAGCGGTTGCAGGCGCAGGTAGTACAGCATGAGGAGCAGTTAGCTGCAGTGCAGCAGCAGCTGAATGCTGCACAGCAGCAGGCCTTGAGTGCTGCAGCAGCTGCAGAAGCAGCAGCGCAAGCAGCAGAAGTGCGGTTGCAGGATGAGGCAGCGCAGCATCAAGAGCAGTTAGCTGCACTGCAGCAGCAACTGAGTGCTGTTCAGCAGCAGTTGCAACGAGCATTGGCCGCTGCAGAGGCGGCAACGCTGGCAGCAAAAGAGCGGTTGCAGGCGCAGGCAGCAGAGCATAAAGAGCAGCTAGCTGTACTGCAACAGCAGCTGGGTGCTGTTCAGCAGCAGTTGCAACAGGCATCGGCCGCTGCAGAGGCAGCAGCTAATGCTGCAGCAGATCGCCTGCAGGAGCAGGCAGCACAGCATGAAGAGCAGTTGACTGCACTGCAACAGCAGCTTGCTGCTGCTTTGCAGCAGCAGCAGCATGTCCAGGACTCTTTTGCGATGCAAGTGGCCAGTGACACAGCAGCAACCCAGGAGCAGGGATTGCAGCAGCAAGATGCCTTGCTTGCAGTCGCAGCACAACAGCAGCAGCAGCAGCATGAGGCAGAGCTGCAAAATGAGGCACAAGAGCAGGCTCATCAACCTGTCGGCTATGTGCTGGCTACTGCGGGGCCATTTGCAGACCCTGCCACCCCCCCTGCAGTCCAACAACACGGCCAGCAGCAGCAGCAGGTTGATTCCACGCAGATACAGCTAGCAGTAGACGAGCCACAGCA
This sequence comes from Tetradesmus lagerheimii, assembly GCA_902809745.2. Taxonomy (NCBI): domain Eukaryota; kingdom Viridiplantae; phylum Chlorophyta; class Chlorophyceae; order Sphaeropleales; family Scenedesmaceae; genus Tetradesmus; species Tetradesmus lagerheimii. The sequence continues at coordinate 28,872 of CADDIJ020000540.1, read as the reverse complement.
GCAGCTGCAGCATCCAGTGCAGCAGCAGGAGCAGTCCACACAGGTACAGCTAGCAGCAGAGGAGCCGCAGCCACAGCAGCAGCAGCCAGGGCAGCAGCAGGTTGAGGAGGAAGCAGAGCGCGATGCACTGCTGCACGTTCTTGAGGAGGAGGAATGGGAGGATGGCTGGGGCTGCGGTGAACCCCCAGCGACGCTATCACCCAGGCTGCAGCAGCAGCAGCAGCAGGCTCATATACAGCAGCCAGTAGCTGATTCTGAGGTGGCGGTTGTTTCACAGTCAGCGGCAGCAGGAATGCAGCAGCAGCAGGAGGAGGATGTGCCGGCTGAAGTGCTGGCGCAGGAGCTGCGTCATCATCAAGTGCTGCTGCAAGCGGCACAAGCTCAGCTGGCCGAGCTGCAGCAGCAGCTGCAGCAGGCTGAGCAGCAGCCAGAGGCATTGATGGCTCTGCTGTCAGAGGCGCAAGTGCAGCTACGGTCAAAGGATGAGCAGCTGCAGCAGCTGCAGGATGCAAGGCAGCTGGTGATCCTGCCGCAGCTGCAGCAGCAGCAGCAGGGTTTGGAGCATGCTAGTGACGCAGGCGAATACCAACAGCAGCAGCAGGCTGAGCAGCAGCCGGAGGTGCTGATGGCGCTGCTGTCAGAGGCACAAGCGCAGCTGCGGTCAAAGGATGAGCAGCTGCAGCAGCTGCAGGATGCAGGGCAGCAGCTTGAACAACAGCTGTTGGCCCTGCCGCAACAGCAGCAGCAGGGTTTGGAGCATGCTGGTGAGGCAGCTGAAGACCACCAGCAGCAGCAGCAGGAGCTGGTAGCTCTGCAGCAGCAGCTGCAGGAGCTGGTAGCTCTGCAGCAGCAGCTGCAGCAGCTGCAGGCAGCCGTGCTGTGCAAGGATGAGCTGCTGCTGCAGCTGGAGCAGCAGCGCCAGGAGATGGAAGAGGGGCGGATGCTGCAGCAGCAGCAGCTGCAGGAAGCGTGGCAGCGCTGCGAGGAGCTAAGTCAGCAGCTTGAGCAGGTATAAACAATTGTGCATGTGTATTGTGTAGAGTGTGTTGCTTGCATTGGATATGCAAGATATATCTGAATTGGCAACAATAGAGCGGCCCTAGCAACGTGCATGGGTCAGGGACTTGAGCAGGTACAGACACACCCAGGAGGTGTCATGGGTTTGCTGCTCGCACTAGATGTGTGGATTTGCAGGATGAGAGCGTCAGTAACAAAGTGGATGACAGCAGGGATGAGTTCCACCCTGCTGGCATTGCCAACCAAACTACTGCTGTTGTTGCAGCTGCTGCAGGTCTCTCTTTTTGAGCAGCAAAAGTTTGACGAGCTTGACAGCAGGGATGAGTTCCACCCTCCTAACATTGCTAAACGAGTATCTGCTGCTGTTGCTGCTGCTGTAGGTCTCTCTTCTTGAGCAGCAGGAGTCCCAGGAGAGTCACAGCAGGGACAAGCTTCATGCTGCTCACAACGCCAACCCAACTGCTGCTGCTTCTCCTGCTGTAGGTCTCTCTGCTTGAGCAGCGGGAGTCCCAAGACCCTGTCAGCAAAGATTGCCACCCTCCACATCACTACCTAAACTGCTGCTGCTGCTGCTGTAGGTCTCTCTTCTTGAGCAGCAGGAGTCCCAAGAGCTTGACAGCAGGGACGATACGCTTGAGCTGCTGCAGGCCAAGGCGCATGCACTGGCTCACCAACTAGCAGAGGCACAGCAGCAGGCACAGCAGGACAGAAACACACTGCAGCAAGCACAGCAGGCACTAGACGATGCACAGCAGCAGCTGGCAGACGCACAGCAGCAGGCACAGCAGGATGCGGATGAACTGCAGCAAGCACAGCAGGCACTACAAGAGGTGCAACAGCAGCTGTACGACACCCAACAGGAGCATCAGCTTGCTCTTCAGCAGGCACAGCTTGAGCTACAGCAGACGCTGCAGCAGGTAGCAGATGCCCAGGAGCAGCTGACACAAGCACAGCAGCAGGCACAGCAGGACAGCAACGCAGTGCAGCAAGCGCAGCTTGAGGTGCAGCAGACACTGCAGCAGCTAGCAGGTGCCCAGGAGCAACACCAGCACGAAGCAGCGCTAGTAGAGCAGCTGCGAGATCTGCTTCAAGAGGCCCAGCAGCAGCAGGAGGCAGCAGCAGCTGAGCTGGAAGAAGCACAGCAGCAGCAGCAGCTCGCGCAACAGCAGCTATTTGAGCTGCAGCAGCAGTACAGGAGGGATCTAGTGCTGCTGGCTGAGCTGCAGCAGCAGCAGCTGCAAGGGGGTGCAACTGCAGGGACAACTGCTGCTGAGGCGCCTGAGCAACTTGAAGTACAGCAGCAGCAGCGCGGTGCAACTGCAGGGACAACTTCTGCTGCTGCTGCTGAAGCACTTGAGCAGGAGCAGCAGCAGCAGCAGCTTACTGTGCTTGCCAAGGAGTTGACCGACATGGAGGCAGGGGTGCAGCAGCTGCTGGCTGTGCACGAGCAGCAGCAAGCAGAGCTGCAGCAGCTGCATGCTACAGGTCGGGAGCTTGCAGCTGCGCAGCAGCAGCTAGCAGAGCTAGGCGATCTTTATGCACATGCGCAACAGGAGCTCCAGCAGAGCAAGGAGTCTTATGCTGCGTATGCGATCAGCATGTCTCCAATGTTCTCTCCGTCGCCATCACCTGAAAAGCTACAGGATGCTGCATCTGCAGCTGCACAAGGGGGTGATGGTGCAACACCAGCAGATCTGCAAGCCCAGCAGCAGCAGCAGCAGGGGTGTGGCGGCTGTGCAGTGCTGACTCAGCAGGTGGAGGAGGTGCGTGCCAAGCTGCGCTCTGCTGTGAGGAAGGGCAAGGCCATAGAGGCTGAGCGCACAGCACTGGCCCAGCAGCTGGCACAGGCACAGCAGCAGCTTGAGAGGCTGACGCAGCAGCTGCAGCAGGCAGAGCAGCAGCTGCAGCAGGCAGAGCAGCAGCTTGCTGCATTGCAGCAAGGCGGGGAGCCAGGGCTTGCAGAGCACCTGCAGCAGCAGCTGGCACAGGCACAGCAGCAGCTTGAAAGCCGCAGCCAGCAGCTGCAGCAGGCAGAGCAGCAGCTGGCTGCTTTGCAGCAAGACGGGGGGTCAGGGCTTGCAGAGCACCTGCAGCAGCAGCTGGCACAGGCACAGCAACAGCTTGAGGGCCGCAGCCAGCAGCTGCAGCAGGCAGAGCAGCAGCTGGTTGCATTGCAGCAGCAGAGTGGGGAGCAACTGGTTGTTGGTGATCTGCAGCAGCAGCTAGCAGAGGCACAGCAACAGCTTGAGAGCCGCAGCCAGCAGCTGCAGCAGGCAGAGCAGCAGCTGGTTGCATTGCAGCAGCAGAGTAGGGAGCAACAAGTCCCTGGTGATCTGCAGCAGCAGCTAGCAGAGGCACAGCAGCAGGTAGATGTCCTCACACAGCAACTGCAAGAGGCACAGGCAGCACTGGCACAGCAGCAGCAGCAGCAGGCTGGGGACTTGGCATTGATACAGGACCTGCAGCAGCAGCTAGCTGAAGTGCAACAGCAGCTAGAGGACCAGCAGCAGCAGCAGGGTCTGCAGGCAGAAGATTCTAGCCTAGTTGATGAACTGCGGCAGCAGCTGCTGGATGTGCAGGAGCAGCACCTACAAGGCATGCAGCAGCTTGCAGATGCGCAGCGGCAGCAGCAGCAGCTGCAGTCTGCGTACCGCAATGCGCAGAGCTTGCTGGATGCCCTGCAGGAGGAGAACCAGCATAGCATAGAAGAGGGTGTGCAGCAGCATGTTGCTAAGCTGCAGCAGCAGCTGCATGAGGCCCAGCAGCAGCTTGCAGAAGCACAGGAGCAGCTGGCACAACAGCAGCAAGCTGTCACCACGACTGACGGCCTGCAGCAGCAGCATGTTGCTGAGTTGCAGAAGCAGCTGAACGAGGCCCAGCAGCAGCTTGCAGAAGCACAAGAAGAGCTGGCACAACAGCAGCAAGCTGTTGCCGCACCTGACAGCCTGCAGCAGCAGCAGCAGCTTGCAGAAGCACAACAGCAGCAACCTGATGCCACAACTGACTTCCTGCAGCAGCAGTTGGCTCAAATGCAGCAACACCTGAACGAGGCACATCAGCAGCGCCAGCTGGCCCTTGCAGAAGTTCAGCAAGCCTTGGGCCTACAGCAGCTGGACAAGGAGCCAGCTGCACAACAAGTGAGCGAGCATATGCAGCAGCAGCAGCAGCAGGGGTGTGGCGGCTGTGCAGTGCTGACTCAGCAGGTGGAGGAGGTGCGTGCCAAGCTGCGCTCTGCTGTGAGGAAGGGCAAGGCCATAGAGGCTGAGCGCGCAGCACTGGCAGAGCAGCTGGCAGCAGCACAGCAGCAGCAGCAGCACTCTGGTGTGGTGCCAGTGCAGCAGCTGAGTGAGGCAGCAGAAGGCAGCCATGTGTTTGGTCAAGCGGCACTAGATGCAGTAGCTGATCCAGCTGTGGGAGACGCTGAGCAACACCAGGCAGAGCAGCAGCAGCAGCAGCAGGGCGATGTGATACATAGTATGTTGAATCTGCAGCAGCCGCAGCAGCAAGAGCTTGCATCAGATCTGCAGCAGCAGCTGCAGGCAGCCACCGAGAAAGCCGAGGAGTTGCGCTCCAAACTACGCTCTGCAGTCAAGAAAGGCAAAGCGATGGAGCAGGGCAAGCAGCAGGCAGAAGAGCAGCTGCTGCAGCTGCTGCAGCAACACACACTGCTGCAGCAGCAGCTAGAGCAGCTCCAGCAGCAGCAGCAGCAGCAGGACCCAACAGAAGGTCCTGTTTTGCCTACAGCAACAGAGGCAGTAGCGGCAATCGGAGGCAGCTGTAGCAGTTGCAGTGTACTGCAGCAGCAGCTGGCAGAAGCGGAACGTCACTGCTGCCAACTGCAAGGTCAGGTTGCTGCAGCAGCAGCACAGCATGAGTGTCAGCAGGCAGAGCAGCAGCAGCTGCAGCAGGCGCTCACAGATCTTGCTGCTGCTTCAAGCCAGCAGGGGACACCAGAGCACCAGCAGCAGCTGCTGCAGCAGCAGCTTGCAGAGCAGCTGTCTGCTGCACAGGCAGAGTTGCAGAAGGTGAGGCAGCAGTTGGATGCTGCTACTGCTTCAAGCGAGCAGGGGACACCTGAGCATCACCAGCAGCAGCAGCAGCAGCTTGCAGAGCAGCTTTGTGCTGCACAGGCAGAGTTGCAGGAGCTGAGGCAGCAGTTGGATGCTGCTGCTGCTTCAAGCGAGCAGATGACACCTGAGCAGCAGCAGCAGCAGCTTGCAGAGCAGCTGTCTGCTGCACAGCAGGCATTAGTGCAGCTCCAGTCCAGCAACCAGCAGCTGCAGCAGGGCCTGGAGGCTGCGCTTGCTGCAGTGCAGCAGCAACAGCAGCAGGAGGCGTGCGTTGTTGCGGAGCGGGATGCTTTGCAGGCCGAACTCATGACAGTCCAGGGGCAGCTAGAAGTTGAACAGGCACAGGTTCAGCAGTTGAGAAGTCAGCTGACTGACTCTGCAACTTCCTTGCAGGATTGGCAGATGGCACAGGCAGAGCTTGAGCAGCTGAAGGGTCAGCTGGCTGAGTCTCTGGCATCTCTGCAAGAAATGCAGGTGGCACTAGCTGAGAAAGAGGGAGAGCTGCTTGGAGTTCGGCTGAGGGCTGAAGCAGCAGAAGCAGAAGTGCAGCAGACGGCTGCTATGATGCAGTGGCTGCAGGGGGAGGTAGCGGCAGTGCAGCAGCAGCAGGAAGAACATGACAGGGAGATGTCAAGTGCTGTGCTAAGGGCAGACGCAGCGGAAACCCAGGCACAGCAGACGGCTGCCACAGTGCAGCAGTTGCAGGGACAGCTAGCGGCAGCACAGCAGCAGCAGGCAGAACACGAAAGGGAGATGTCAGGTGCTATGCTAAGGGCGGAAGCAGCAGAAGCAGAGGTGCAGCAGATGGCTGCCGCAGTGCAGCAGCTTGAATTGCAGCTTGCAGCAGCGCAGCAGCAGCTGCGGCAGCAGGAGCAGCAGCAGGCGGAGGCGGCTGCAGCAGCAGCAGAGCTTCAGGTATGGCGCTGCTGCGGCTGCCATGGTGACTTGGGTTTGCACCTGCTTGCTTACCTTTCATTTTTGCGTGACCGTTGTTACTGTTGCACCTGCGGTCTTGCCTTTCATCATTGTGTGACCGTTGTTAACTGTCGCACCATGGTGCTTGAGATATCTGAGATGGCTAAAGTTAATCGTGAGCTAGTGCAGCCAAGGCCCTATATGCTTGGCTAGCTTCTGTGCAAGGCTGTTGGCTTGATTTTGCCCTTTTCGTGCCTGTTCACATCACGGTGCATATCACAGTTGACATATACGGACACATCCACATATCTTTGCACCTCAAATACTGTGTGCTGCATGTACTTGTACTGCAGGCTGCTTTCCACGCTGACCAACTGAAGCTGTCACGTGCCCATGACGTAATCACAAAGCTCAAAGCAGAAAAGGCCGCACTGGCAGAGCAGCTGGCAGCAGCACAGGAAGCAGCAGCAGCAGCCAGAAACGGCATGAGTGGAAGTACTGCTGCTGGCTTAGGGGTTGCCAGCATGGGGGCAGCTGGTGTTGGTGCTGCAGCTGCTGCTGTAGGCAGTGCTCTAGCAGCTGGAGGACCCAGTGCAGCAGCAACAGAGGCAGCTGCAGTGGTTGGTACTGCTGCAGCAGGCCAGAATAAGGCTGCTGCTCTGTTGCAGGTCCAGCAGCAGCTGCAGGAGCAGCAGCAGCAGCTGCAAGCTGCCCAGGCAAGGCAGCAGGAGCTGGAGACTGATGCTGCTGCAGCTAGGGTTTTGGCTGCCGAGTCGGAGGGTTTAGCAAAAACGCAGGCAGAGCAGCTTGCTGTGCAGGCAGCTCAAATTGATCAGCTGAGTCAGCTCGCACAGCAGAGGGAGGAGCTGAGTATGCAGCTGCAGACAGTGCAGCAGCAGCTAGCGCAAGCACAGCAGCACCGAGATACGGCACATGCGGCAACTGCCGACATCCAGCAGCAGCAGCAGCAGGTGCAGGAGTTGTTGCAGCAGAATGAGGAGTATAGTGCCAGGGCAGCAGCTGCGGAGGCTGCCTTTGCGCAGCTGCAGCAGCAGGCACAGCAGATGGAGCAGCACTATGTGCAGAAGCTGCATATGCTGCAGGAGAGATGCGCTGCATTGGAAGCTGCGACTGCAGCAGCTTCAGCAGCAGCTGCTGCTAGCACTAGCCCTTTGAAGGATGCAGCAGCAGCAGCAGGGGAGGCAGCAGCAGCAGCACGCACGCATTCCTTGCGGTCTGCAGGTGGCAGCGCCAACCTTGCTGCTGCAGCAGCAGCTGCAGCAGCGTCTGAGATCACACCCAGCAGGGGCTCCTCCCCGAATGGTGCTGCATTGGCACGAGAGGCTTCACGTGATGCAGCAGCAGAAGCGGCAGAGGCAGTGCAGCCAGCCGTTGGCAGCAGCAGCAGCAGCAGCAGCAGCGGGCTCGCAGGCCGGCAGGGCGTAGTGCGTCGGGAGCGTGCAGCTGCTGGTGCCGTTACGATTGACATAGAATCTGGCAATGCACCAGGTGGTGCGGTCAGCAGCAGTGCTGCGGCAGCCAGTCCCGCTGGCAATGCGGTTGCATTACCTGAGGTGCTTGTAGGTGCTTGGGGTTCGCTTTCTGCTGTGCTCAGGGATGCATTTGGCCGCAGCAGCGGCGATGACACACCGGCAGGATCCTCATCCTCTGCAGCAGCGGCAGCAGTAATCGGCGAGTATGATGACGACGATGATGACAGCAAGCAGGGTTTGAAGCCACTGAACCCTCAGAAGCTGCAGCTGGGGGCGTTGCGGCCATTCGGAGCTCTCATGGCAGTGCGAAATGCACCTCCTAAGCTACAGGGGGCGCTTGCAAAGGTGGATGGCGCATGGGTGGGATTGACGAGGGTGGTGAGTCGCAGCCCGGGGGTGCGAGTGGGGCTGCTGTTGTATCTGCTGCTGGTGCATCTGATGGTGCTTTGGGTGCGGGTGTCGTGCAACACTGGGGCTGCGATGGCCGCGGGTTTAGCTGCAGGACCAGCAGCAGCAGCAGGCATATCAGGTGCTGCGGGTGGTGCTCCTGCAGTGCTGGGTGAAGGAGTGGGTGCTGATGTGGCATCAGGTGCAGCACCAGCAGTGGGAGGAATAACAGCAGGCGAGGCACATGTAGCGCCGGATGCTGGAACAGTGGGATAGAGGGCGCAGCAGTACGTACAGCAGCATGGCCAGCAGCAGCAGCAGCAGGCCTTGGAGGCGCTGCAGGTGGTGCTGCAGCTGCGGGACGTGCTCCAGGGGTGCTGGGAGGAGGTGTGGGTGCTGATGTGGCATCACTAGGTGCTGCACCAGCAGGCGCAGCAGCAGGAGAGATGACAGCAGGCGAGGCAGCTGTGGGCGCTATCATAGCGCCGGGTGCTGGAACAGTGGGATAGAGGCCTGGACCAGCCACAGGTGTAGCAGTAGGGCCAGCCTGGCCTGCTGAGCAGCAGCAGGTGTTGGAGGTGCTGCAGGTGGTGCTGTGGGTGCGGGGGGTGCTGCAGTGCTGGGTGGAGGTGTGAGTGCTGAGGTGGCATCAGGTGCAGCACCAGCAAGAGGAATAACAACAGGCGAGGCAGCCGTGGGCGCTGTTGGTGGTGGGATACGGGCCTGAGCAGTACGTGTGCTGGCATTGCGTGCCACGGGGTGTGCGACAAGGAATAGATCATGGAGCATATCATGTTCTCCGTTCAAGATGGTTTAAGCGCTAGCCTAGAACGGTTCTAGTGTGCATGTGTAGCGGCTCAGCCTTGCAGTGCAAGTGGGGCGCAGGTTTGCAGCTGCTGATGCGTTATCATTTTTCAGAGTAGTGTGAGCAATTGTGAGGTCTATGTTGTACTTGTGCCAGCCTTGTCGACTGTAGCTAGAAGTAGGATAGTCCATGGTGAAGGGCAGCGGCGCGACAGCTGCCGCTTGAAGCAGCCACGCATAACGGCTGCGGCTTCACTGTCACAGTGCAGTACATGCATGTCATTGGCCATCACTGCCCTGGCCAGGCGGCTGTACATGCACTACACGTTAAATCAACCAACTTGAGGGCTTCTTATATTGGCGACTTCAAAAGTCACAGTGTTACCTTGTACATGATGAACTGTCAACAGCATCGACGGCATCGGCCCAGCGCCCCACAGGAGCATATGCTCCATGTGTGCTACATGGCATCATCATCATCATCATGTTACCCATTAAGCCATAGCATCAACGCCATGGCTACATGGCATCATGCCTGCCAGGAAGTGCATGATCCTTCTGTGCAGCCTAATCCTTTCAAGTCCCCCAAATGCCCTACAGGCTGCAAAACCCTCAATAACATCACAAGCAGGCACTGCTGCATAGAGATGCAAATGCCAGCCAACTCGTCAACTGCCGTGCTATGGTGCCGGTGCCATACCTGACTAGGTTAGTCAGCCATGCCACATGATGCTGGCACCTCGATCCGATCCGATCCGATCTGATCCGAGCGGCTGGCCAGCCACGGCAAACGAGACCCAAGACAATGACGCTGCACAGAACACCCTGGCACAACCAATAGAACCAGCATTGGAGTAGAACCAGCCCACAGAAATCAGGCGAAGATCACCCAACGCATGCAGTTATGCACCCAAGATGCCTTACACAGCTGTAGCCTCAATCAAGTCTCAGAGACGAACAGCATGTGTTGTTAAGATGAACTAACGTGCCTGCAGGCACGAATGCAAGCAGCATCTGCCTGTCTGGCATCCTGACAGAAGCACTAGAAGACATGCTGAAAGGTTGCAATACATGCAGCAGCCGGCAGTGTATGAGCATGCACAGACACAGCACAAACTGGTCACGCACAGGCAGAGCTGCACTAGACATACAATGTCTGCAACAGTCAGTGCAACTGCTGATTCTACTCAAGGCCGAGCATTGGACAGGCATCTGCAAACAAGCGGCTGCTGTCGCATACCTAGAAAACCGACGTCAGATTGATGATGACCACATAATCTGCGACTGAGACCTACACCGCTAACCCACCACACAAATCACAATGTGCATAGCAGGAACACGTCATGTGTTTTGCTGGATATGCCGTGCGGATGTGTTTATGCTTCCAGCCATGATCACGCCAAAGTCGATCAAAGATTCCGCAAAAAAAGGGTTAAGCTTCTGCATGCATGATGCATCCAAAAAGTCCATCCTGCACCTCCGAGGCACATCGCATGCACATCCTGTGCAGTGCACGCATGCAAACACACCTCCATGCTAAGATCAAGCACGGCAAGGGAGCGCGGCTGCCCTGGCACCCTACATCAATGCAAAACCAAACAGACTGCGCATCCTCATCTGTGCACACATGTATGCACATGCATGCACATGTCCACCTCCCACAGATATAAACTAGCTGCTAAGGCGTGAGTCACCACACAAAATCACGGGCACACAAACCAGTACCGCACAGCAGACTGGCAAACAGAGGGAAAAGAGCTGTAAACTATCATCAACTCATGTGCTGTCCACCAGCCTGGCGTGTAAGCATACGCTGCCTGCTGCACGCCTGAATGGCCCAAATCTGCTGAATTCATTGTGCCTCCATAGCCTCTGCCACACAGAAGCATTGCATAATCAAACATGCACATGAACACGCCCAACACGCATGCACCGTTTGCACACTAGCACAAATCCTACTCTGTCATGGCGCTAATTCGACTCCAGGGGATCCAGACTGCCCCACGATCACCACATGCAATGTGCTCTGCATGCCCACAATGCGCGCATACATGCCTACCTTGCTTCATGCATTACTGGACTCCATCCATGCACGGATCATCCGTAAATGTCAACGGCCTGGGATCAATTCCTGGCGGGAGAAAACTGTTGAGTCGCTGGCCAACCTGTGCTCGGACGCTTGTATACACCAGCAGCAGCTTTTCAGCAGACGCTATGCACCACCATTTCTAACTCTAACTCCCCATCTGTAGGCAGCCCCCTAGCTGCCCAAGCTGCCTCATCCCAACCGCCACACCCCATTCCCCCAAGCCCAAAAAAGTCGTCATCACCGTACCCAATGACGCTCCGCAACAGCGGCGTTTTAAGCTCATGCTGAACCCCACCACCAGCTGCACCCCCATTAGGCTGCTTGCAGCTCAGCGTCACGTGCACCGCATAGAAGATATTGTCGGGGCCTACGATATCTGCGTAACCGCCGATCAGGCACTTCTCACCACCTTTCGGTTCGCACACAATGCGCATGCGCCAGGCCACGCCGCCAACGGGAGGACTACTTGGCCCTTCTAATGTCACCCCATGCTGCTTCGTCACAGTGTCTCTGCAGGCCTGTGCTAGCTTCTCAACTGGTAGCCGCCACGTAACGCGAGCGCCGCATTCGCGCGACTGCATACTTCGCCGCGGGCCCAACCCCCAGGCCGCTGGAGCGTCTTCAATGTCGGCTGTTGCAGCTGCAACTGCTGCTGCACTCGCGATCTGAACCATACTGCTGCCATCGCTGCTGCTGCAGACCATGCTGTCCGAGCACCCAGCGCTACGCCTGCTGCTGCTGCTGCTGCATGCGTCAGCGACACAGCGCAAGGACAGCAGCTGCCGTAGCTGCGGCTCAAGATCTGCGAGCAGCAGCTGCGACTGATCTGCTGCAAGTGTCGTCCACATTAGCGCAAATCGTGACAGCTGCGGGCAACGCACGAGCGGGGCAAGTGCGGCTTGTGCTGCTCCCCGGGCCTCCCCATCTGCCTTGTGCATCATGTACTGCGTGGCTGTGTATAAAACGGTGTCCTCATTTGCAACGTGCAGCTCGTCTGATGACAGCAGCAGCTGCAGCGCTGGCTGTGGCAGTTCCAGCAAGATCTGCTTCAGCTGCGCATCTCCCCATACTGCCTCTAAGTCTCCCAAGACAGTGAGCAGCATGCGACGCACACGTGCGCGTATGTCAGCTGCCTGGATGCTGGCTAGATCGCTGCTGCTGCAGCAGCAGCGGGCGCCAGATACAGCAGGTGCCAGCAGCGGCAGTAAGCAGTCTGGCCATGCTGGCAGGCTGGCAAGGGCTTCTAGTGCTGCTCCTGATAGGCCGGTGTCTGCTGCTGCTGCAGCTTGCAGTGCTGCTACTGCCTGCTTGACGGCTGCTGTGACTTGAATGCGGTCCGCGATAAGGGCTGCAGCTAGCAGCTGCACCTGCGGTAGGCGCTGGATGGGTGCTGTCATGCCGTACATTGCAGCTATAACGGCCTCTGCTGCTGGCAGGTGGTCAGCTGAATCGACAGTGAGCTCCAAAGTGGGACGGTGAGGCGGGCAAAGTCCCCCTGCTGCCGCCGCTGCTGCTGCTGCTGCTGCTGCTGTTGTGTCTGAGTAGGATGCATGTGGTGCGTCATCACAGTGGTTGTTCATCCATCGCTGCACCTGCAGAGAGCAGGACGGACGCAAGTGACAGCAGTGACGAAGTGGGGTGAAGCGATGATCTGGGTGCATACAAGGATATCCAGCTTGCCCAGAGACTGCCCACTGGCAGCTGTTCGGGGTATACTAGGCAACACACAAGTTTGTCAGGACAAATTGCCTGCTGAACACAGCGCGCGTAAGCAGCCTTGGCGTTGCATCGCTGTTGTAATGTACCCCTTCCAGCATAGATCTGGCACCTGGCAGACACATCCTGCAGCTATCCTGCAAGCATGTATTCTGTCGTAGCAGCAGCGCCTTTTACCTGAGCTTTGAAAAAGTCACTCTTCAGGAGAAACAGCCGATGCACAGGGAACCTGGCAAGTTCCTTGCACTGCTGCTGCTGCTGCTGCTGCTGCTGCTGCTCAGCCTGCTGAGCTCCGCTGCACGCTACGCCTGAAGCTCGTTCATATGCCTCGGTTCGATGTACGATAACGATATCTGCATCAGCTAGATCTGGTCGCTTGAAGTGTTCTTCAAAAGTCACCTCCATGAAGCTTGGTGTGCAGCTTGCACCAGAGCGAGATGTAAATGAGCGGAACAACTTAAATTTCAACGTGAAGGATGTCTATCTATAATGCACTATGCATGCTGTTTGAGCGCTGCCAGTTCACGAACGTAAGGGTTAGTACCGGGGCCATGCACCCAACAGCAGCGTCCAGTACACTACATAGCTCGCATTGTGATGCATCAAGGTGACTGAGAGCTGTTTCAAGCGTTCTGCTTGAAGGTTTAAGGCGCTAAGGGTTTCGTTGGACGTGGCCTGACAATCACCTGTCAGCATCAAGTCACAGCGCGACAGGCCATGAAACTTCATCAAGTTGATGAATTTTAGGCTTAAAACCTCGTTTGCGGCTTCATCCAGGGTCAAGTTGTGCTGTGCATGCCAACCTGGGGTAGGGGTGATCAGCTTGTATACCGGTATCAGGGGGCCCTTGCTTGCCATACCTCATGACAGCTGCCATCACCTTCAATATAGGCTGTATCACATCTGAATGTCAAACATTGCCATATGCAGCCCCAGCAGCAAGTCAAACTGGCTCGGTGCACATCGACAGCAGTCATAGGATCATCTTGCAAGGAAGGCGTGCGATTCAAGCTGCCGTTATACAAAACGAACAACATACGTACGTCGATCTGTACTTGTGTTTTGATTTTGTGTAGATGCGCTTGCGATAAGACCTCGCCATCAACCACCTTGGGCACACGTATCCGCTTCGCCAAGTTTTCTAATGCGCTGCAGTGCAGGCATGCAGGTTCCACGAGGGGACCTAAAGCTTCCTCACGTTCTATAGGCGTGCAAAACGCAGCTTGGCTGCCCTTTTCCTGCTCGACCTCAGACTACAGTAGGCCGAACAGCAGCAAATTCCGCAAAGCACAGCGCAGAAGCCAGCGGACGATGCAGTACAGAGAGGTAGCATGGGCTCAGCAGCTGTACTTCCAGCGGCTGCTGCACGGCCCTGCAGCAGAAGTCACTGAGCGCAGGTGTGTTTTGTGCTGCTGCTTCTTACGTATACAAAGACTGCTGGGGCCTTGTATGAGCTATCACCTGGGCCATCTCTGCTGTGCACATGCAGCTAGCATCACCTGAGCACAGCAACCGCATACAGTCAGCAAACATGCAGCATGGTGCTGTAGCTTTAGAGTGCACACCTCACGCTATGGCGAGCTACTGTCTGTTTCCGCATGCAGCTATCCGAACTACCCAGCTACAGCGATGCGTGAGATCATCCGCCAGGTGAGGCTGTTCAACCAGTACCGCTGACTACTTGTTACCTTTGCGGGGTACTTGCGTGTGCCAGAGCCCTGTGCCAGTACATGCAGGCATCGCGCTGCTTCTGCAATGCCTGTCCCTGTCCAGAACTTGTACAGCTACTTGTCCTGCAAGCACCCTGCATCGTTCCCTTCCCTGGATGTCCTCATCACTGCGTCCACATTCTCAACCGTCGCTTTGCCCTGCCCTGCAGTCGGAGCATCCCCACAACGTTGAGCCCTTGCTGCTCACCCTGAGGCGCCCCCAAAACAGCGCCACGCGCAAGCGCTTCGCAGAAGCAGCAGGCGAACTCGTGCTCATCGAAAAGGTCTTCAACCACAGCCCACTCGCAACCGACTTCAAGATGGCAGTGCATGGCCGCATCGTGGATGCAGCAGACGGCATATTGTACCCTACCAAGTCCTGCAACACCAAGTATGAGACGTGGCTGCGAGCAGAGATGCTAGATGTGCTGCGGCTGATGCTGGAGGAGGGACTTGTAAAGAGCCTCGTGCCAGAGATGCAGGCAAAGCTCATCGCAGACCTGCTGCAGCTGTCCTGCAAGCCCTCGCAGGACAGCAGCAGCAGCAGCAGTAGCAGCGCACAGGACAACGGCAGCACAGTGCAGGAGAACGGGGCAGCGCACGATAGCAGCAACGGCAGCAGCTCTGAGGGCAATGGTGCAGCGCAGGACAGCAGCAACGGCAGCGGCGGCAGCGACGGCGACAGCAGCAGCGACCGTCAGCATGACGATCTGGTGCGCCTGTATGCCTTCTGTGCAGCTTTTGCAGCGTTCAAGCGCTTCCCAGCTGCGCGCGCTGCTGCTATGCGCGCAGGCTTCCTGCAAGCTGCTGCTACCTACCTAGCAGCAGTGCTAGAGCAGGCCAGCAGCAGCAGCGACAGCGATGCAGGCAGCGTGCTAGCAACGGACCCTTTTGAACGTCTCAAGGCCATCACAACCGCAGTGGAGGCCATCTACTTTGTTAGCCTGTGCAACGCGCAGGGCGAGTATGCACTGGCAGGGGCAGGGACACGCAGCACAGCAGCAGCAGCAGGGGCAACAGATGGGCCTGTGGTCACCAGCGGGGTGCCTTCGCTGCAGCAGCTGCAGCGCCAGCAGCAGCTGGGTCCTCTGGTTGAGGCAGGTGTAGCCCCGCTGCTCGTGCGTGCGGTGCAGAAGGCGTGGCAGGACTTGCAGGATCGCAGCGCCTTCTCCTACACCCCTCCTCCTGCAAGGAAGGCTGAAGGTGCAGCAGGTGATGACGCAGCAGCAGGCAGTGGTGAAGATGCAGAGCGGGAGAAGGAGGCTGAGTCAGATGCCGAAAAGGAGCTGCGCAAGAAGGCAGAGGAGGCTGTTGCAGCAGCCAACATGACGTTTGAGGAGAACTGGCAGGTCTTCCTGAAGACGATGTATGAGACAGAGATGGTGCCTACCTACGTGCGCGCAGCGGTGCAGCTGGGCTGCGGACTGCTGCAGCTGCTGGCAGTTGAGGTGGGTGGCAGGCAGGGCAGCTGTGTCGCGGCGTCCTTCGCTATCGGCTTGACTGGCTTGGCTAGAGTGCTTGCTGCTCTGCAATGTTTCTGCCTGTCCCCGGGTCGCATGCGCTGTGTCACTAGGCCAAACTGGGCCTGATTGGTTGGGGGGGGGGGTAACCCGGCATCCCCAGTCAATGACTTCCCGCTCCTGGTGAAGGGCTTGGCCCAGCCTGGGGCTCAGGGTTAGGGGGCGGTGAAGGCCACCAGCTAATCACCCGTGATGTAAGAAATCGACGAGTCTGCCGCCAGGATCGCGGAAAATACACGTCTTTCGGTTGGTTAGTCACAGTATGAAGCGTGTACGCTGATTGGTGGTGCCTTGCACAAGTGACAATGACAGCCCCACTCAAATTCGCCACAGCAGCTGCTGTGCTGCGCTGCAGATAAAACATCCAAGAGTAGCGTAGTTCATCTATGTTGGCTAAGAGACATGGTTGCGGAGTATGGAGAAATTAATTCGAGAAATTAATTCGATGGGTAACATGATGATGATGATGAGAAATTAATTCGAGGCAGTTGAACGCCTCTGGTTCGCACAAGCACCGCTCCCAAAGCCGCATCCTTGCAAAACCTTTACTTTATCGTGATTTACGACGTATGGCGTGTGCTGGCTGATGGCAGCGTCTGGAGGCCAAGATCACAAGCCTACTTGTGGCAGAGCAGCAGCAGCTGGTGGTGGTCAGCGAGGAGATGCCACGTTCAGAGCGACATCGTGTCTGACAGCAGACAACGTTTGAACTGGTAGGCGGGGCATGTCAACTGTGTTCAGCAGCCACCAGCAGCACCTTGTTCTGCTTTCAAGACAGTGCTTGAGCAGCGCTTGCTGGGCAACAGCACTCTGCTGGAGAACTGCTGAAGTACATGAATGTTTCATACAGATGGTGCCGGCGTAGGTGCTGCTATGATGAGCAGTTGAGGAGGTCAACTGGTGGCACCTTCCTGCCGCTGAGATGATGCACCGAGGTGTGTATGCAGTTGGTGGCCGCATCCAGCGATTCAGGCACAAAGCTTGCAGCTATAGCCGCAGCAGAAGCAGTGTATGTCCACAGATCTCACTCGCATAGTCATCATGGCTGCTAACAAACAGCCGAGCAACGGTAGTGGCAGCAGCAGCAGTGAAGTGCAGGATCGTGCGCAGTTGCCCAGATGTACAAGATGCTGTTGACAACCCACAGATCTGCGAGATAACTGCCGCACTAGAACTGCTGTGAGCATGCGTGTGCGATGATGTGAGGTCTGCAGGTCCGCACTGTCAGGGTGTCAGGCGGCAGCCAAGTTGATGACAAATGAGGTAGCAGCACGTGCTAGCAGCATATATGTAGGTGCGCTGTCCTTTCCTGTGCTTGTGCGAACTGCCGCTCAACTTGCAACGTCCGCTGCCTGCGCTTTGCTTGCAGCACAGCAGACCTCCTCGCTGTGTGTGTGGCCTGCTGCCCCGGCTGAGCTGCCGCGGATCTACAGAACTGCAGCAACAAATCTTCAATGCACAGCGCAGCCACTCAATAAAACCCCACTAGCGTGCGACATGCCTCTGATGTTGCAGCAGGTGAGTTGATGCTGCTTACAGCATTGCACCTTGTTGCCAGGAGAGTGTTGCAGCAGAACTCTGGTGCTCTAGCTTACCTTCAGTACAGTAGCGCCTGGTAGTGCTCGCAGAAGTCTGCAACAACAGCATTCGTTGCACACGTTTAACTGTCCATCAACCTGGATTCCAGCTCTAGCCCTAGTGTCATGCATGAATCACAACGTGTTTTGCTGCCGTGCGCAGTGCTGTATGCCTGCTGGCTGTACATGCAGCATGTTGTGCATGCGTGGCACGAGGATTGTGCATGCTGACATGCAGCTTCGATGTGCTGCTGCTTGCAGGTAGCTCGCTTTACTCAGCAGCTGGCTGCACTGTGTACCATCACAGGACTTGGACGCAGTCTAGGGAAGGCTCGGCACTTGCAGCAGATGGGCAGTAGCGAAGCATGTGGCTGAGCTGCATGTTGGTCATGAGCAGCTGTTGCAGCTGTTGGTGTTGTGCTGGAGGATGGTTCTACATAAACATATCATAACATATATATGGCTTGATCTGGTAATTTGATGATGATGATCAACATATCGATGTGTCGACAGCACAAGAAGCAGATGGGGCAGCAAGGAGTAACCAGAGGTTTACCATGGTGTACTGTTGGCTTTGTGATGGTGTCGGTATGGGTGGTTTCAGCAATACACCTTGTGCATGCATGGTATTGTGTTTTGCTCAGAAGTGCCTTAAGAATACGCATAGCTGCATGCATACGATATGTGTGTGCATCTTGCACAGGCATGTGCTGTGCAGCTGCAGCTGATGTACCAGCATCAGTCAGCATGCATCTACATGAGTCAAGTCATGTGAAGCTAGCACCTCAGGCTCAATGCATACGTATATGTGCCTTTTGCCTTACATGCTTGTTGCAAAAGGAAGCTCGCAGCTGGGCATGCATGCATGCAGGAGCATTTTTCTGTGCTGTGTGCCTCAATAGCCTTGCCAGCCAGCTGTGTGGAAAGGGAAGCAGCAGTAAGGGGTGTGCAGTTGAGGTGCACACACCAGCATGTCTGCTACACCACAATGTGGCAGTGGTGGCACGGACAGCAGCAGCAGCAGCAGCATCTAAGCAGTGGCTAACTGCGCGGATTGCAAGCATACACATTCCCTGTTGCGTGTCATGCATATTTACGTGTAATACCTACGCGTTTGACAGATGTGCCCTCTGAATCGGCTGCACTGCAGCTGTACGCCGTTGGTTAAGATCTTTGCCGGCCACTCTATCGGGACACTCGCCGGCATAGCACAGTTACTACTACTACTACTACTACTACTTACTACTACTACTACTACTACTACTACTACTACTACTACTACTACTACTACTACTACTAATAATAATAATCAATCCTTGTAAGCCATACCTTTCGGCATCGGCAACCGCGCCTCACCCACTGGGGAGGCGGAAAGCAGACTGATTATTCTCTCTATTTTCGGTGTAAGGTAGACCACCCAGACCCTTACACACCTTCCTAGGCAGCATGTGGGAATCACCCCATACGGTGGACTGCATACCTAGCAGGGCCGGTGTGTATATAGCCAGCAATCGACGGAGTCCTGCGGAGAGTCGCGAGGACATTAGCAGCATCCTTCCTTCGGCTTTCGCCGACTGTATCCCTGAGTCCAGGGACATACTGCTTAGGCTCAGAATCGAACCTGCAACCTTTCGGCCACTGTTCATCCGTCATCACCAATGCGCCACGTGTTTAACGTCCCGCACAGTTACTGTCTGACCACGCCTGACCGGTCTGAAGGCCATGCTTGCCAGACAAGGGCTTAACTCACCAGCACGGGTGTGTGTATTGCCTCGCTTATCTAGTACACCCCTGTAAAAGACCTCTCTCTATTGCCATTCTATCGATCTCTGCTGCTTTTTGCCTCTTTGAGGCTTTTTGTGGTTTACTCTCGTGTACCGCGCTCTGCGGTCCTAAAAGCGTCTGCGGGCACACCTGGTAACTTACTTCAATCAATCGATCTCTGAGTACTATAATTCGGGTGTTTTTTTTTTGCACCGTGTAACATATATATAAAAAGCACGGCCAAGGGCCGGTCATGACCACGCCGGCGGTCATGACCAAGGGCGCCCGGTCATGATTTTCCCGGAAAACCGGTGAGGGTAACCCCCAAAACCCCCTAACCAATCAGGCCCAGTTTGGCCGAGTGTGTACGTGTGGCTCTGTATTTTGCGCACATTGCTATGCCCTGATTCTCGGCTGCACCATGGTGTTATGCTCTTTGTGTTCACCTGAACTATGCGCTGTTTCTATTGTCTGCATGTCCTGCAGGATGCCAAGAGCCAGCTGCCACCACATGAGTTCCTGCAGCAGCTTGTCAGCTACTCCCAGGACCCTCTGCTCTCCACAACAGCCAGCATCCTCCTCGCTAGCTCTGCAGGAGAGCCAGGCGGCAGCACTGCCGTTGTTGCGCTGCCGCAGCACCAGCAGCTGGAGCTGTCTGAGTTTGCGCGGCTGTGCCACGCATGCTGCAAGCCAGAGGATGGTGCCACGAAGCTGCTGAAGTGCAGCGCGTGTGGCTGCGTGAGCTACTGCTGCTCGGCGTGCCAGAAGTCAGATTGGAAGGCTGGGCACAAGCAGGTGTGCAAGGAGCTGGCTGCTTCCCGGGCGAACCTGGCAGCAGCGTAGCCTACACAGTGTGTCAGAGGCTGTCTGCGTGTCTCATCTGAGGGTGCCATTCTGTCCTATGCTGGCAACAGCTGAGGTGGACCAGAATGGCTGTTGTGGCAGCATTGCACTATGGTACATTGTGATTCAGCGGAAGCATCTGTGTGACACTGTCAACGGTTGCAGGGTGAATGTTTGTGTTGAAATAGCGTGCTTTTACTTAGAGCTTCAAGCTCCTGATCAGGAGCTCATGACTGTTCTTGCGCATTGTGCTTGGCAGCTTGCAGGATTGGTGATGAACTAGTGCCTGTGTGGCACTCTTCTGTCAGATCTATGCAGATTATGTGGATGCTGAATGCTAGTCGACTCTGTTGGGGCTGCCTGGCTCGCTGTGATTGTAATGATGTGTCCGTATGACGCCATTCTTTTCGGGAACATCCATTTGAAGCCATTTCAATCAAGCGGAGGCTGTGCATAGGCTTGCCTGCAGATGGGCTGCCCAGCGTTCTGCGACATCTTCTTTCGTATGGAGGCATATGGCTGCAGGGGAGTGCATTGTGATCATAGGTGATTGTGTGATCACCCATGCCATTGAGGTGGTTGCTGAGCAAGCGTGATTGTGACGCGAAGTGCAGCATTCAATGAAGATGAAAACTTTCATTGGTTTTTTTCATTCCGGCTGCGGCAGGGCGAGTGCGGCAGCAGAGATTTGGGCAGTACCAGCACATCAAGCACCATGAATGACACCCAGCTCAGAGAGTAGAAGAGGCTGCACGGCTCGCAGGGACGAATTAAATATTAAGCAACAAACATATTTGTGCTGCGCAGGACAACGGCACTTTCAAAAGACGGAGCACGCGAGGTTTAACAGTCTGATTCTCTGCTGTGCTATATACTGCTCGTCTCAGCCCACAATCGCCCTCTTTGGTGGTCACCGGAAGCAGCAGAGATGGCTCCTAAAGGTCAGCAAGTTGCACATCCAGTGCGGCGGCCTTAGCAGCTTTTGGCGGCCTGTCGACAGCATTTTTCACCTCATAGTTCGTGAACAACGTATATATACGTATTACTTGCAAGCTGCAATGGCTGTGGCTTCGCTAGCTTGGTCAGGCGGCAGAAGTGACTTGCTGCTGCCAACTTGGGTGCTGTTCAGCAAGCTGATGACGCCCTTACGATATCTTATTAGATGCATTGATCGATAAGCACCCTTAGCATGCGGCCATGGCAGCCTATGGTTTGACAGCAGACTGGTGATGGCTCACCTGCTCGCTGTCGATTGGCTGCAGGCAAGGACGCCAAGGCTACGGCCTCCAAGGCCGCTAAGGCCGTGAAGAAGAACATCAAGAAGAAGACTCTGAAGCCACGCTACTCTGTGGTGTTCCACCGGCCAAAGACCCTCAAGCGCACCAGGGACCCCAAGTACACCAAGAAGAGGTGTGTACATCCTGCTAGCTATCTATCCTGCTGTTATAGGGTTATTGTGTGCTGCTGGAGAGCCGGGGTGCAGGATCTGAGGGGTTTGGGCAGAAGGACGCGAGCAGGCAGCAGCTGTGTGTTGCGGCGGCAGCAGCGCAGGCAGCGGCAGCAGCAGCAGCAGCAGCCACTTGGCGGATCCATGATGCTGCTCATCCTCGAGAGGTTTGTCTGCAGCAGCTGGAGCCCATGGAGATGCAGCCGTATCAGCTGCTCACGATTGCTCTGCAGTAGCTGCGCAAGTATGGTCGACTGGCCAAGCAGCAGCGGCGACAGCAGCAGCAGCGGCATATGCTTGGCAACTGCTGAGCATACCTGCTCAGCCCGTTAGCAGGGCATGCAGCGTATGCTGGAGCGGACTCACAGCAGCATGGAGCGGACTCACAGCAGCAACAGTGCATGCAGCTGTTGAGGTGCAAAGCCGGCGGCAGACCACACAGGCTGCGCTCTGTGGGCAGCAGCACATTGCAGCACAACCCAGCAGGCAGAATAGAACATCTGCCCAGCAAATGGCGCCGTCCTGATGGGCAGCAGCTATCAGATCAGCAGCTGCAACATGCACGGCACATTGGCAGTAGCAGCATCATCGGCAGCAGCAGTGGGAGTGCTGGTGCAGCGAGTAAAGTATGGGATGCTGGACGACTGTTGTGGTTGCAGTCGCAGCTGTTCTGATGCAGCCCACCCATGTTGTGATCTCGCTTGCATATGATATATTAGCATCACCTGATTTCACATGCGTGGCAGTAGCAGATGCTCATTTCACATTGAGCGGCTGGTTGTCCTTCAAAAGCTGCCTCTAGAAGCTGCTTTCACCAGTGCACACAGCGGTTGAACAGACATCGTGCCTGTTTCATCTGTCAAAGAGTGTAAACAAAAGAACACGTAAACTACCGTGCAGGCTTAGGCCCGAGCCAGCACCTGCCTACATGTTCTTTTGCTGAACTCTTCAGGCCATGCAGAAGCTGTGCTCAGCAATGTTGCACACATTAGCAGCCTGGCCTTATCCGATCTGTGGCTGCCTGACCCGCGTTGCTTTCTGTTCTGCAGTGCTGTTGGCCTTGAGAAGCTGGACCAGTATGCAGTGCAGGCATTGTAACCTGTCCTAGTTCGTTCCGTGCATGACATATCTGTGTGCTGCGTGCCATTTCTGTTTGCACCTGCAGCGCTGTTGGCCTTGAGAAGCTGGACCAGTATGCAGTGCTCAAGTGCCCCCTGACCACCGAGTCGGCCATGAAGAAGATTGAGGACAACAACACACTGGTGAGCTTTGTTGGTTCGGTCTGTGTTCACAGGATTGCAGCCTGATGAAGGGTGAAGAGATCTGTACTTCAAACAGCGGTAGTCAGATGCAATATAAACTTGCTTTTCAAGTTGCTGAGTCGGCCATGAAGAATTTCGAGGACAACACCCTGGTGAGACTGGCGCTGCTGCTGCTCCTGCTGCTGGTACTATTGGCCAGCATGCTGGTACTATTGGCCAGCAACAAATAGCTTGTTTACTTGCTGTGCGTTGTGTCAGATGTATATGCATCTAGATGAGAGGTGCGCTCCATATCGTGAAGACTTGGGCCGGCTGTTGAGGTTTGCAGCTTGCAATGCACATCTGTGCACCAGGTGGCTAGCCACTGCTGCGCTGCAACAGATCCAGCAAGGTTTTGAGGATCGCAGTTGGCAGCAACATGCCGGATCTCAGGCAGCAGGCTCCATTGCAAAGGGTGGCTGGCTGCAACCTCCTTGGCATGGTTCTTGCCATCATCAGCCAGTTCAAAAACCACACCAAGGAGGTCGCAGGCAGACACCCTAGCGATGGAAGCTGCTGCCTGCATGCGTTTGTATGCTTTTCCACAGCGGTGTTGAGCAGCAACACCAGCCAACAGCATACGCAGTGCACGCCAGCAGGCTGGCAGTGGGGCCTTGATAAAAACAAAGAGCAGCAGCAGATGCCAGGCTGCCAGCATTCCAGACAGCCAGCCAGCCAGCAGCTGCACGCCCATTGCCCAGATCTAATGCAGCTCAGCCAGTTGCCGTCACCAACGCCCTGTGATGTCATGGCAGCGCAGAAGCAGTGCGTGTGGGTTGTGCGTCATCCGCACACAGCAGCGTCAGCAGCAGCAGTGGCAGCTGCACTCTCACAGAGCTGGCACCGACGCTGCGCTGGGCTCAGTCTCAGAGGCGCTGCACATCTGACAAGCAACAGGTCTATTTGCATCTGCTGTCATGTCTGTAGCTGTGGTGCTGATCCTGCCCTGCTGCTGCTGCAATGCTGCTGCTGCCGCCGCTGCTGCTGCTGCTGGGTCCAGGTGTTCCTGGTTGACGTGCGTGCCGACAAGAAGAAGATCAGGAAGGCGGTGCAGAACATGTACGACATCCAGACCAAGAAGATCAACACACTCATCAGGTGCGGCCACCAGCAGCAGCAAGGCAAGCAGCAGCAGCAGCAGCAGCAGCAGCAAAGGGAGCAGCAGGAGCATGGTGGTTGAGCAACCAGCTAGCATCAGGCAGCTGATGTTTGGGCGTCAGCTGCGGGGAGTAGCTTCATCATGATATGCACCCTGCAGCAGGCAAATGGTGTGTGCTGGCAGTTGCAGCAGGCTTCAGGTGATAACAGCAATGTGCGTGGGGACTAGTTTGAAATGCAGCTGGGTCAGGCGGGCGGCTGTTGGGCTGCTGATGCAGCTGTTGCTGGCTGGAGGGTGTTAAGGCAATGTGTGTGGGGACTAGAGGAGGGATGCAGCTGAGTCAGGCAGGCGGCTTTGGGCTTTTGAATGAGCTGTGGCTGGCTGGAGGGTGCTAAATGGCCTGGTTTTGAGTGGGTGCATTGCTTGTGTGTATGGTGCAGTGCGTCTGGACAACACTGCGCATGGTCTAATTGAGTATACGCCAAGAGGAGTGCTGTTGAAAACATCTCGTGTATCAAGTGAAGTGCTGACTGGTCGTGACTGCTGCTGCCGCTGCTGCTGCTGCTGCTGCTGCTGCAGGCCCGACGGTCTCAAGAAGGCCTACGTGCGCCTGACACCAGATTATGATGCACTGGATGTGGCCAACAAGATTGGCATCATCTAAACCACAAACCGCTGCATTATAACAGGCAACAGCAGCGTTATAACAGGCAGCAGCAGCGTGGCTGCAGCGTCTGGAGTGGCGCCTGCTGGAGTCTTTTCGTGGTTTAGGGTTGTAGTGCTAGCTTTCTGGTGCTTCTCAGCTGTGCTTCTGGCGCCGCTGCTTTGGAAGGGAGTGCTGTGTTGGTTGCCTAGCTGCGTGCTGTGCTGGTGCTGTAACAAGCACTGTGCATATTTGTGCGCGAGCGTAGCACTGGTGCAGATGTTGTTGCCGCCTGTGCGCATGGTGAGACGTGGCTGGCTGCGTAGCTGCTGCTGTGCTGCAGCTGCAGCTGCAGCAGCGGCTGGCAGCAGCTGCCAGCCTAGCAGGCACTGCTGGCATTATGGAGGTGGTGCTCTGCTCGACCTTGGTCTTGCGCTGGTAACGAGCTACACGTAACCCCATTGCTATCCATATTATGAGTAAAGAAAGTCAAGGGACGGTGGTCCAGTCGTCACAATACCGGATTCAAGAACGGGGTGTCACGCGTAATGCAGCGATCACGCAGCTCATTTATTTCCAAACATCTCGCAGGGATTTCTTCCTGGTTTTTCAGACACTGCCATGGCCGCATTTGCAGAAGGCATTGGAATTCTATAGGCCGGGGAAATCTACTCATCTGCCGCTCTCAACACAGTGCACGAGACAGACTGAGCAGAACAGTTAATACATATATGCAGATGAAAACATGTTTTTGAGCACTTTGCAGCAAGCATGATGCTGTTCTGCGAGCTGCGGTTGCGTGTGTTGCAGAGGCAGGTGCACCAACCAGGCATGGTTGGTGCATTGTACAGAAAATCATCTACAACTCAACTTCAGCGCATACATATCGTGTATGGCAATGCTTATCGAGGCAAGGCGTCTTGCAGGCTGAGAAAAGTGCTGCGTGTTCAATTTACGCTTGATGCACTGGGAAAGCAGCTCCGTGTTATTGTAACAACACTCAATGATTAATACCCAACTTTCAGAGCAGACGTGGTCGGTTTCGCAAAGAAGCCTTGGAAGTCTATAGGCCGGGGAAATCTACTCATCTGCCGCTCTCAGTACAGTGGACCGTGCTTACTGAGCTTGACTGGAACAATGATTTTTCATCTCAAAAACTGTATTTGGGCACTTTGTAGCCTCTATGAGGCCAAAACAAGTTGCGGTTGCGTGTGTTGAGGAGGGGCGGACCAGCTGCAGCCTTGAAGGTTTGATTGCTGAAATGTACACTGCGTCACCCGATACACTTTATCGACTCCAACCGCTTACCAGCCTGGCGCGACCCGCGTGGCGCGCCTGGCACCGCCAAGTGAGCGCTCCGAATGACTGAGTCCAAGCCTGCTGGCAGCTGCTGAACAGCTTGCTAGCAGCATTGCACCGTCACAGAACAGTCCAACGGTCCAATGGTGACCATCACATCATCATAACCTTACCATCCATCACATGTCACCTTTGATTTCCTGCTGGGCAGCCAACAGCAGAGGTCACCACCGCTGTCCAACTTTGCAATCCTGGCAACTTCACAGTACGGAACACACTTTAACTGAGTCGAAAAGTGGCCCAGTGCATGTAGTGCTGTAAAAGCAGCTGCAGCAGCACTTTCACTCAGCAGGACCGTCCTGCTGTGACAGCAGGCAAGAAAGCAGAGGCACCACACCGGACACATGCTGCCGCCCGCCTCAGCGCATGCAAGCGATGCTGTCACCACGTAGGTGCACAGATGTAGTGCTGTACTACAGCTTACGGTAAGCAGCGGCACCCTACATGCACTTGCTGAGCAACCAACAATCAGAGCCAGTGCTCTGTCCTGAAGGAGGAGAGTGGTCCTCTGTCAACGTAGCAGAAAGACAATGATGCTCTCTTCACAACACCAGTGGATGCCCAATGCTCGCTATGCACTGCGTCGCAACATGCATGCTGCTGGGAAACACACGCCGGTCACCGAGTCGGCCGACTGGGTAGCCTCAAGGCTATATGTGATCTTTCTTCCGCCCCGGGGGGGCGCGGGGCCGATGGCGTTGATGCTATGGCTTGATCTGGTAATTTGATGATGATGATGATGATGATGATGATGATGATGATGATGATGATGATGATGATGATGATGATGATGATGATGATGATGATGATGATGATGATGATGATGATGATGATGATGATGATGATGATGATGTGATCCACATGCTGCCTAGTAAGGGGTGTAAGGGTCTGGGTGGTCTACCTTACACCGAAAATAGAGAGAATAATCAGTCTGCTTTCCGTGTCACGCCTTGTCGGCGGGTCCTTTGGCAATAAGGTCTTCTATAGTGATTCGACGTAGGCCGTAGTTGTATAGAAGGCTCAGTTAGTTACCAAGGGAAGGCTTCACACAATAGACGAGGCTACAAGGACTTGAGAGGTCTGATGGAAAGACTTCTTGAGTGAATACTTCTTGTTGAGTGAGGAGAGGCCCCCTCTATTTATAGCCTTGGCAAAAACCAACGCCTCCTCAACTGCCTACAATTGGAACATTCTGGACCAAGGAAGCTTCTAGACAATCCTAGAACATACTATTTCCGGAAACATCTACATCCTTCCGGAGACTTCTAGAACTTCTGGAACATCTGGAACCTTCTGGAAACATCCAAAACCTTCTAGAACCTTCTAGAAACTTCCGGTTTCTTCAACCTTACATCATGCCCCCTCCCCAAGGAGCAACGTCCTCGTTGCTTACCCATCAGCCACGTCGACGCACCTGCCTGCGTGTGCTGCGGGTAGCCACCTCCTGCTCTGGGGTTGCATGATGAGAGGCTTCATACTCATCTATCAAGCTCTGCTCAATGTTGCTTGCTGGCTCCCATGAATAATCCTCTGGGCCACAATTGAGCCAACGGACCAAGTACTTGATAATCCAGCGCCGGCCGACTTGCTCACGCCGCTTGTCAAGGAGCTTGTCTACCAGCCATTGGTCGTCATCAGGGTAGACGAGCACGGGTGCAGAGTGTCCTTTGTGGTCAGGGAACTGCGCATCTTCCTTCCATGGCCGGAATAAGCTGATGTGGAATACAGGGTGAATCTTGAGAGAAGCAGGAAGCTTCAGCTTGTAGGCCACCGGATTGATGACCTTCTCCACCGTGAAGGGGCCAATGAAGCGAGCTGCGAGCTTCTTGCTCATCGTGGATGGTAAATTGAGGTTGATTGTGGACAGCTTCACCTTGTCTCCGACTTGGAACAGGTAGTGTTGTCGCTCCTTGTTGGCTGCGCGCGCTTGGCGCTCATGGGACTTCCGAAGCTTGGCCTTGGCATGCTCAATTGCGTCCGTCATTTCCTGAGCACGCATCTGCGCTGCTGGCACGATCACATCTGCCAAATCAATAGGTGAGGACACATTCTGACCATGCGCCAAATAGAAAGGCGTGTAGCCCGTAGAAGGACTGACTGAATCATTGATAGCAAACTCCGCCAAATCTAGGTAATCGTCCCAATCATCCTGGCGAGGTGAAACAAAGTGGCGTAACACCTCTTCCAAGGTGCGGTTCGCACGCTCACTCTGGCCATCAGTCTGCGGGTGAAAAGCTGTAGAAAACCGCAGCTCAGTGCCAAGAGCTTTGAACAATGCCTGCCAAGAGTGGCTCAGAAACCGCCGATCCCTGTCAGAGATAATGACACGAGGCAAACCATGGTGCTTATACCATGTACGCACAAATACGTTGGCGATCGCCTCCGCTCCTGCAGTCTTAGTGGTGGGTGCAAAGTGGACCATCTTTGTCAGGCGATCCACAAAGGTCACCACCGCATCATGCCCCTCCTTGGTAACATGCAGATCTGTGATCAAATCCATGGTAATCTGCTCCCATTTTGCCGTAGGCACAGGTAAAAGCTGCAGAAGACCAAGAGGTCGCTGCATCACAGGCTTATTGCGCTGACATGAAGGACATGCCACAACATAAGAATAGACAGAACGGCTCATGTGCGGCCACCAAAATCTCCTGGCCACACGTTGCAGGGTCTTGGTGTGGCCAAGATGTCCTGCACTTGGACAGTCATGGCACTCGGCAATAATGCGCTTCCTGAGCTCGGGAATTGCTGGGATAGCCACGCGATCCTGGAAGTACCACAAGCCATCATGCATCCACAGACCTGGCATCACGTCATCATAGTAGTGATCCTTCTCATATCCAGCCTGAATCTCCTCTTTCAAGTTGCTAGGCACAGATGCCGTAGCAAGCGCAATTGAGGCGAGATCCGGGCGCCGTGACAGAGGATCTGACAAATTCTTAGCTCCCTCCTTGTAAGCAATCTCCGTACCACTGTAGTACGACTCGATCCACTGACTCCCCTTGGCCTGTCGTCGAGAAAGATCATGCTTCTTGTTGAACCAAGTATGATTCAGGTGATCAGAGTTGACCTTGAAGGGAACTCCTTCCAGATAGCAACGCCACTGCTGTAGAGCGTAGTAG
>CADDIJ020000539.1:0-85791 GCA_902809745.2 Tetradesmus lagerheimii | reverse complement strand
GAAGCAGGGGCGGCAGGGTGGGCGGCAGGCACAAACCACACAAACAGCAAGAACACTGGCAACCGCAACAACAGTCACAAATGTAGCAGCAGCCACATCACACCACATCGCACACAACAAGACACCTGCCACAGGATCGGCCACACCGGCTGGTAGGTGTAATGATATGCTGCGTGTGATATACTGGTGTTGTTGCTCGCAGATGCAAATGTTGCTGACAGTTGCTGCTGTGCTGCTCATGCATATGCAGGCATGCTGTTCTACTGCTGCTGCTGCTGCAGAACTGGTAGGTACTGGAAGCCAGGCGATCTGCAAAGGCACGCTGCATGCATTGCATCACGTTCAGTGCAATGTGACCCCACTTGGAGTTCCCGGTGACAGTAGCTCGCCAGGCAATCCGTCGGTCTGCTCCCAGCAGTGACCGTTGTAGTGGGCGTGCTCCCCCTAGCACGTTGACACCCTTGCAGCCATTGCCAATGCCAATCACATGTTCCAGTGGACTATTCTGCTTATATTAAAGTCCAAGCAGCATAGCATCGCCTCAAGCGTGGCGTCGGATTCAGTGTAGTTGATGTAGTGCCTGCTGCCCTGTGCCCGAAGTCCACTGATCGCTCCCCGCACGCCACCCTACTTCACAAGCATCATGCAGACAACGGTTTAAAGAGATTAGCGCGCCCGTAGGCGCGCCTTGGGAGCAAAAAAAATTCGAACTGAAAGTTCGAACGCAAAGGCAGGTGCTGAGCGCTGGTCACCGTCTGCAGCAGCCGGTGTCGCTTGAAATGGTTGTTGTGATGGTTGAAGATGTAGATTTGGCTATTTGACGCGCACTGGCCTCCAAGGTCGCCACCCCCGCAAAGTGATTGATTGATTGATTGATTGCCTCAACCTGTGTGTCAGTCCTGCTTGTGGTCAGGGTGTTGAGTCTTTGTCACATCTGATGTTTGATTGTCCCGCTACTTCTGCTCAGAGGGATACTATGCTTGATGAAATTCGGTCTGTTTTGCGTGATGTTGCTGGCGGCGCTGAAAAATTGCGCAATGTGTTATCGTTGACTGATGCATCCACCAAGTTGTTGCGTTTTGTTTCTGATGATATTTGGGGTAGTAGGGGGGGGTGCCGAGTGATATCTAGGAGCATTGCTGAGTATCTTGTCCAAGCTTGGGATGTGCGTAATAATTGCAAACACAATGGAGCAGTGCTCCCTCTTTCTTCCGCTCCTGAGGGGCGCGGGGCCGATGGCGTTGATGCTATGGCTTAATGGGTAACATGATGATGATGATGTACACCACTGAAACAATGACACCAGCATGCAGTGCCTTCATCCCTGACAGGCTGACAGGCTGCTCACAGCGGGGGCATTCATTAGATGAACATCACTGCAACGTTGCAGGCGTCATTGTCACCAGCCAACAGCGCCTTTCATGCCTGACAGGCTGCAACGTTGCAAGTTACAGCCAGGGCATCCACCAGATGTACATTTTGCCAAGGTTCTCGTGGTCACTGGCCTCCTCTATCAGCCGCGCTGCCTGGCCCTGCACACCACAGCACACCAGCAAAAGAACAAGCAGCGGCGAGCAGCTGACAGTGAGGCTTCTTACATGTGTGCCGTTGCTGATGCTCAGGGCAGCTGCAACGCAGCTGGGCAATTCTGGTCTGGCGCAATGCGGTGCCGAGCAAGCCTCTGACTCGAAGCTATATCTGAGCTGGTGCAGAGAAGCACGATGGTTGCATGATGTGCCACATCACCAGCATACTAACGCACTGAAACAGTCGGGCACGCTAGTTCGACTCACCTCGCAGCTCAGGGGCAGGCTGGGTATGGCAGCCACCCCCAGCAGCGTGCCAGACAGCCGGCCCTCCATCACCCACAGCGCATCCTTTGCCTGCAACACACAGCACAGATACAACGCAGAACAGCGTGGCCATTCACGTCACCTTTGTTGAGTTGAAATCACAGTGACGCTGTGTGAATACTTTTGGAACGAGACACAGCGCATTTTCGCCTGCAGCACGCAGCACGGATACGATATAGTACTATTCACAACCCCATTTGTTCATATATGACATCAGCAGACAGGGCAAAACAGAAGTGCATACATGCATGACAAGATTTTGGCATGTACACCCTGATGGTTAGTAGACTGCCAATGTCCACACCAGCTTTGATGGGGGCGAGTGGGGTGTGAGGTCATCGGTACTTGCCAGCTGTGTTTGTCATTTAGCGCATGTACCTGCAGGGTGCTATCTTCTGTTCTACTGAGCACAACGTGGGTGTTTGCAGAGATACACGTACATCAACAGCGCATCCGCACCTGTGGGTTCTCTGCCTCAGGTCCTGCTGCTGCTGCGCTGCTGCCTCCTTTGAAGATCTGCTGTCATCACTAATCGCTAGCTGTGTTTGTCACCTTGCAGAGAACTGTATTGGTTGTGTCCAATAAGAATTCTGCAGTGATACATTTGTACATCAGACGCGTGCGATTACCTGTGGGTTCTCTGCCTCAGGTCCTGCTGCTGCTGCGCTGCTGCCCCCCTTGGAGCCGCGCGCCCAATCCACCAGGGGGTCGTGAAGGAACGTCTCTGCACACGTCATCAGCGTGGCCTTGTTGTCACGCAGCACCTGCATGCAGCAGAACAAGCATGACGTCAGCAACAAGATATAGTAAGATCAGGAGAACGACAGGACACTGCCACTCCCTTGTGCGACCCCTCTTGCAGCCAGCCGCAAGGTGGAGCTGTAGACAGCACTACACACGTCCAGGTAAAAGTCAGCTGTCTCTGCACACGTCATCAGCGTCGCCTTGTTGTCACGCAGCACCTGCGATCACCAAACACAGAGGAGCACAGGCGCGGATGTTGAGACTAATTAATAGCGGGTCATGCAGGAACGTCTCTGCACACATCATCAGCTAGCCTTGTTGTCACGCAGCACCTGCATGCAGCAGAACAAGCATGCATTTCGGTGATCAGGTCAGCAACAAGATCAAGTAAGACCGTGACACCGATAGGACATTTCTACCTCCTCATGGCAGACCCCATCATCAGTGTGGCCTTGTTATCGCACAGCACCTGCGGTCACCAAGCACAGATGTGTGATGAGGCTTGAGCTTAGGGTGAAACAGGACAGGCGTGGTGTTGAAACTGATTAGCACCATACAGCACCAGATTTGAGATAACAGTAACAAGCATATCGACCTGCCAAAATGGCAGCACAGCGCCGCACCAAACATGCCATACTCTGCTGCGCGCCTGAAGGCGCTGCGAATGAAAGCAGTACAGACAACCAGCTGCTGTACTCAGTCAATTATCAAACTTACAAGTGCAGCTCAGCAGTACAGCAGCACACCCACCTGCAGCGTCATCTCTGCTGCGCGCCTGAAAGCGCCTTCCACGCCGCTCACTCCAAACGCATCAACCATCAAACAAATGATAACAGTACAGAAGCCATCCACCTTGCCAAAACGGCCGCACAGAGCAGTACCAACCGGAAGCGCCTCATCTCTGCTGCACGCCTGAAGGTGCTTTCATTCAAAAAAAGCAAGGACAACCAGCTGCTGGATTCGATCACTTCTCGTTTACAAGATGCAGTACAGCCGCACCCCCACCTGCAGCGTCATCTCTGCTGCGCGCCTGAAGGCCCCCTCCACGTTGCTCACTCCAAACATCTGCTTCATGCCTAGAAGGTGCCCACAGCAAATGCGATGCATCGACCCTGCTTTATATAACACTCCTTGCATCTGAACTGCAGTACAACCACACCACCGTGCAGCCGCACACCCACCTGCCGCACACCCACTCTCAATCTCGGACAGCAGTACAGCAGCACCCACCTGCAGCGTCATCTCTGCTGCGCGCCTGAAGGCCCCCTCCACACCGCTGACTCCAAACGCATCCACCACGTTCTGTGTCAGCCTGAACGGCACCATCTCTGGCACCTCCAGAGTCAGGCCCTTGTCAAATAGGCAGCCAAAGTCCACGTGCATCGTCTCGCCTGCAAAAACAACCATCAATGCGCTTGTGTTGAGGCGGCAGAATTCATAGCAAGCAGAATCTTCCTACAGCATCAACAGCAGAACACAGCACCAAACGTGTGACGGCCACTATGTTTTGCGTCAGCCTGAGCGGCACCATCTCAGGCACCTCCAGAGTGAGGCCCTTGTCAAACAGGCAGCCAAAGTCCACGTGCATCGTCTCGCCTGCAAGAGACAGAGAGACAACCACCACACGCTCGTGTCAATGCATGAAAACTGCAGAAATTTGCAGCCAAAGTCCACGTGCATTGTCTCGCCTGCAAGACACAACCACCAGTACACATGCAAGACGTGTATCTGTCTACAGCTGTCTCTATGTCCTGAGTCACAGCTCTGCTGGAAGCCAACCTACACAATGCGCTTGTGTTGTTGAATGGCGTTTGCAGTAAGCAGACTGTATGTGCAGCGTCAACAGCAGGGCACAGCACGCAGACAAGCACAGCCGCTTGCTTGTTGTGTAGCTGCTCCTATCATCATCCCTGCATACTCGCTGCTGCAGCATCCACTACCTGCCAGTCAGCATGTTCTAGTTCTACACTTGTAGGGCCTCGTCCAGCTGCGCAGCACTTGCTGGTGGCTGCCATGCCTATTGATGCGCCCCAAATCAGTGCACCGTCAAAACACTTGAGCACCACATGCCCGTGTTCAAGCCCTCTTTCCTAAGCAAGCTGCCTTCTGCACCACAAAGTCAGCAACAAGAAGCCAATGCGCCGCTGCCACCATTCAAGAACAAAAGCAACACGCACCTGTCAGCCCATGTATCATGATGTTGTCGCCGTGCCTGTCACCCAGGCCCAGCACATGCCCCACCATCGCCCACGCAGCATTCGTGCGCGTGAACGCCAGCCGCGCAGCCAGCCACGCTCCCGGCTCTGAGAAGCGAGACAGCAGCCACTTCCCAAGCCTTGGGGGCAGACTCTGCAGTACTCGGTCCAGCAGCTGTGCACGGTTGCTGCCTGCAATCAAAATGGCAATGACGCAACAACATGCTTTGTCAGGGCAGACGCGAGCAGCCACTGCAACCTTATGACAGCAGCCACTTTCCAAGGCGCGGCGGCAGGCATTGCAGCACCCTGCCAAGCAGCTGTGCACGGTTGCTGCCTGCAATCAGAACGGCAACCACATAATATCATGCTTTGTCAAGTCAACAGACAGCAGCCACCGCAACGTCATGACAGCAGCCACTTCCCAAGCCTTGGGGTTAGGCTCTGCAGTACCCTGTCCAGCAGCTGTGCACGATTGCTGCCTGCAATGAGAGTTGAATTCTCACAAAGTCGTGCTTGATGACAGCAGCCAATATCCAAGGCGCGACAGTGACAACTGCAATACCCGGTCTAGCAGCTGTGCACGGTTGCTGCCTGCAATCAGGGCGGAATTCACACAACAACATGCTTTGTCAGGGCGAAAGCCAGCAGCAAAGGCATGTTGATGACAGCAGCCACTGCCCAAGGCGTGGCGGTAGCAACTGCAGCAAATGGTCCAGCAGCTGTGCACGGTTGCTGTCTGCAATGATGTCAGAGAGCACACAACATAATGCTTTGTCAGGGCAGAAGCCAGCAGCCACCGCAACTTGATGACAGCAGCCACAATCCAAGGCGCGGCGGTAACGACTGCAGTACCCGGGTCAGCAGCTGTGCACGGTTGCTGCCTGCAATCAGAGCGGAAATGACACAACAAGCTTTGTCAGGGCAGACGCCAGCAGCCAACGCAACCAAATGTTAGCAGCCAGTTCCAAGGCGCGGCGGCAGGCATTGCATCACTCACCTGCAAAGCTGTCGTACATCTTCTTGATCTGGTATGGCGTGCTGTGCCTGCCGTACAACACTTTGCTTATGTACATGTGTTATCTGACCACATCACTCACCGGCAAAGCTGTCGTACATCTTCTTGATCTGGTGCGGCGTGCTGTGCCTGCTGTACAGCTTCTCTTTGCCAAGAATCTCCTCACACGCAGCTTTGAAGGGCACCAGGTTGTTGACCCACTCAAGGATGCCGCAGTCGTCAGTCAGCGGCAGCACTGCATACGTGCGCAGGCACAGCCCACGGCGACGTGCCTGCGGCTGCCGCGCCAGCAGAGCGTTCAGGGTGCCTGCGGATATATGAATAACGGTAAGGTCATGCTAACGCAATTGGTTGGGGGTGTTGTGTGAGCGCGACGGTGATGCACAGGCAAGGCGGCAACTGAAGAGTTGCCTCTTGTTGTGACGGCCAGCGGCGACGCGCCTGCGGCTGCCGCGCCAGCAGAGCGTTGAGGGTGCCTGCAAGAAGGATGTGGTTGCAAGGCGGCGATGAGGCAAAGGGAAGTAGTATGTGATCGCAAGGCGTCAGATCACCAGTCCAAAACTGTCATAAAAAGCAGCCACGTCGGGCCGGCAGCTGCCGCGCCAGCAGAGCATTGAGGGTGCCTGCAGAATAGAATCAATAGTGAAATGTCACTGACTGCATTTGCAGCGGTGAGGCACAGGCAAGGTGGCAAGTAGAGATTTGCATGTTGTTGTGGCGGTCAGCGGCAGCGTGCCTGTGGCTGCCGCTCCAGCAGGGCGTTGAGGGTGCCAGCAGGCAATGTGGTTGCAACGATTGACGATGAAGGAAACTTAGTTACAGGCAAAGTGGCAGATGAGAAGTTGTTGTGAAAGGCAGCCAGGGCAAGGTTGCGGCTGCCGCGCCAGCAGCGCGTTGAGGGTGCCAGCAGGCAATGTGGTTGCAAGGCATAAGTGGGTAGGTCGGGCGAAGTGAAAGATGAGGAGTTTTTAGAAGAAACCTCATGCGCCTCCACACCTCCTGCCAAAGCAGCACATGCATAAACTCTCTGCAGACACCTCACCTGCAAAGTCCATGCGCCTGATGTCCTTGCACATTCTGTTCTTGCCCGGCACCTGGCCCCAACAACCCCATACTGCCACACTCATGTCCTTCCACGAAGTAATCCATCAAACTTTGCGCCAGACTCCTCACCTGCGAAGTCCATGAGCCTGTAGTCCTTGCGCAGGTCGTCCTTTGGCTTGGCCAGGAAGGGGTAGTCGCGCCCGTCACTGCAGCAGCAACACAGCCACAGAACAGCAGAGAGGGTGTTTGATGGTGCGACACACACCACACAAGCCCCGCGCGTGCACGCTAGGATTGGCCAGGAAGGGCTAGCTGCGTCCGTCAGTACAACAGTAACACCAAAAAGACAGCACATATGACACTAGAGGTTGGGGATGATGCACATGCAGGTGCAGGTGAGACGCAGCCAGCGCATAGGATATGGCAGGGACGGGCAGTCGCACCTGTCACTGCAGTACAGAGGAGCATGGGTGCACAGAGCACAGGCGTCATTGACGAGCTTGCGGTGCAAGAAAGAGCACACGAAAAACAGCCGGCGCCCCTGCCAAACGGCAAGCGCAGCCGCTGTCGCAACTGCTCTAGACTCCAAAAAAGGGCGTTTGCTGGCACAGTGTTGGTGCCCAACCGCAGATGAACAGCACATTGATGCCGTCCTGCTTCACAGCTTTGTTCTGCACTGCTATGGCTAGCTCTTCTCACCGTCCAATGAAGGTGATCTTCTTTGGCTTCATCAGGCTGCTATTTTCCTGTTTATTCCTATTTGAATATCTATTTGATTGTATATATAGTTCCCTCACCTGCCAATGAAGGTGATCTTCTTTGGCTTCATCAGGCTGCTCATGACGATGACTTCATCGCGCATGCCTTGTATCGTCGCCTGGCTGCACACAGGCCGGTGCCCCGGCGGCAGCTTGCCGCCTGGCGGCAGGTCGACAGTGAACAGCGCCTGCGGCAACACACAAAGTTGGCAGCAACAAGAGGGATAATGTGTGGACTGGGCAGCGGTGCTGTGGGTGGTGTTGATTGTATAACTGTTGCCACCTGTCGGCGTGTTAACTGTGAACAGCGCCTGCAGCAACACACAAAGTTGGCAGCAATTAGAATGGTAATTTTAGAGAGTGGAAGTTACACGTAGGCCGTAATGTGCAGACTGGGCAGCGGTGCTGTGGGCAGTGTTCGGTGCCCTGTTGAAATATTGAATCTTGCCGCCTGGCGGCAGGTCGACAGTGAACAGCGCCTGCAGTGACACACGAAGTTGGCAGCAACAAGAAGGGTGAGGTGTGGACTGTGCAGCGGTGCAGCGGGGTGTCCGGCTGTTGCCACCTGGTGGCAGGTCAACTGTGCACAGCGCTTACAACAAAACACAAAGTTGGCAGCAACCAGAGGGGTGAAATGCAGACTGGGCAGCGGGGCAGCGGTGTGTCGGGCGCCCTGTGGATTGCTTGACGCTTGCCACCTGTCGGCAGGTCAACTATGAACAGCGCCTGCACACCCAGCCAGGCACGGCAGTAGTGGTGATAGTGGTCGAGTCCCAAGTGAATGCGCTGCAGCGGCTGACGCGCCTGTCGCTTGGCGGCTGCTATGCTAGCCAACTGCTCACGTGCACCAACTACTAACCACCAACGATACATCACCACACAACTCGTGAAACTTCAACAGGTGAAGCGTGCTGGACGCTATATACCTGCACAGGCACTTGCACGTCCGCAGGCAGCATGTTGACCAGGTGCTTGAACTCCTTGAAGGCGCTGCAGCGGCTGACACGCCTGTCGCTAGGCGGCTGCCACATGCAGGTGCGGATGAGCTGGTCACTCAGCCGCGCAAACGACTCGAACAGCGCACGGCCACTCTCGCCAGAGCGGCGTTTTGCCTGGTTCAGGATGCTGGAGGCTGCCTCCTGCAGGGAGAAAGGATTGCAGACACGCAGATTGCAAAGACAATACAACAAAATGCAGAGTGGAAACATATCCACAAGCATGCATCAGTCTCGCCAGAGCGGCGCTTTAGCCTGGTTCAGGATGCTGGAGTAGAAACTATACAACTTTTCCACAAGGTGCATGATGATAAGTCGCTGCTGACACGAGCAATGCTTGGTGGGACGATTTTGAAGTCAGCAGGGTTTGCCATAGGTGTGGAGGGACTTCGCCATGTGCGTGACAAACAGTTATTGCTAGCAACCTGCGGTACTGATGCCATGCCCGCCAACTGTGCACATGCGAACCCTCGGTGCAGATTTGCGCATAACAGAATATCTGCCGTTTCGCACCTGTCGCGCGCGGACGGTGCTCTTGCAGACTGTGGCCATGGCCCACAGTGCCTGCTGGGGGAAGTGGTCTGCGATGGCGCCCAGCAGCTGCTGCATGAAGTCCAGCACATCCTGAAGGGCCACAACAGACGGCAGACACCAATGAAATGAACACGTGCCGCAATGGGTTGTACTGTTGTGTCAGTGACACAACGGACAGCAGACACCAACGCATTCACCAGATGCATACGATTGCAGTACTCCGGCAGAAGTAGCAAATGCGACATCTGTGCGGGTTCTTCAGACACTGTGAGCACAAAGCACTGGCGTCTCCTCTATGGCACGATCCTTCCTGTGATCCTCACTCTGCTGACAGTCTCCAAGGCTGCGCCGACATCACCATCATCAAACAACCTGCTGACACACACATGTGTTACACAGTCCATTGCTAACAACCTGCTGACACACACATGTGTTACACAGTCCATTGCTAACAACCTGCTGACACACACATGTGTTACACAGTCCATTGCTAACAACCTGCTGACACACACATGTGTTACACAGTCCATTGCTAACCTGCTGTGGGTGGCAGATGCGGCTTGTGAGCTGCGGCAGCACCAGCAGCCACTTGTATGGCGGGATATTGCGCAGCAAACCGCGCATCACACCAGCAACCTGCGGCGATGATGGGGTTGGAGTTCAGGATGTTACACAAGGCACGGTATGACCAAATCACGATCAGCACATGAAGCCTGCCGCTGTAGCCGCATCTGCAAGAGCAATTGCTGATAGGCCAGCGGACCAGTAGTGGTGCTAACAATGTTAGCACCAGCTGACAGCTTGCAGCACCAATCTGGATGTTGTAGAAACAGTTGTGTGGGGCGAGTAGTACGCATACTAGTGCCAGGAAGCATGCACACACATTTGCGAGTTGTTGCTTCGATAGTTGCCGCATCCGCAGTCGGCGGCAACATCGGCGCACCTGTGTGTGCGTGTTGAGCATCTTCTGGTTCATCCCCTTGCTGGCTGCCACCTAGGACCACTTTCAATGTACCAATTCAACTGTCCATCAACAGTGTTGCTAGAATCAGTACCACATACCTAACCCAGCAAGCATGCATGATGCATGCGCTAACTGTTGATGGACAGTTGAATTGGTTTCAACACTGCGGTGCCGCATCAGACAGCAACATTGCCTCACCTGCGTGTGCGTGTTGCGCATCTTCTGGTTCATTGCCTTGCTGGCTGCCACCTTGGAGCCGAACTCAAAGTAGAGCGTCAGCAGGCGCGGCAGGCTTTGCAGGATGTGCTTGTGGCCAACGCGGATGCTCTCACCATAATGCTCCAGGGCCTGCAGGTGCAGCGGACATGGAAGTGGCAGCAAGTGATTGATCACGTTTGCAGGCACTGTTGTGCACAATAGTGCCTGCAAGTGCAGCAGCAAGTGAGTCAGTGGCTCCCTAAGCGCTCTGCAGTGCCTGGGTTTAGTTACGGCTAAAGAGGGCGTGTGTGGACCAGGGCTCAGCGACCCTTGGGCTCCACGCCCATACCTGTCCTCTCACATTCTATGCGGTATGATATCACATACAAGTGGCAGCAAGCAATCGATCACGCTTGCATGCACAACATGCAACCTATCATCATATTGGTAGTTTCATGCGTGCTGTCAACCCATAGACGTGCTCTTGCTACAGTCCATAAGCATCTAGAAATGCAGCACAGGTTGAGCACCACGTGTTTGTGAACCTTGTATGCACCTGGCGCAACACAGCACAGACAATGCATTGGCCGTACCTGTGGCAGGTAGTCCATGGGGCTGTCGTCTGGTGTGCGCACCCTGCTGCGCCCGCTCAGCCTGTCCATGCCCTTGCTGGCAGCAGGCTTGCCCTGCAGCAGCAGCAGCAGCAGCAGACGACAGTTTGTGATCATGATCAGCCAGGAGCTACGGAAAGCATTGGAATGCCACAGCGGCCGACCGCCACAGTGCAAGGCAACACGCACAGATTGCTGTACCACTGGACACCAGAATGCGCCTTGGCTGCAGCTTCAGTATATCTTATCAACGAGGCGAGCACAGCCAACACTACACCAACCTTTCAACATAGTAGTTATGTTAATGGCAATGTTGTCGTACCTCGCGCGTCTTTGCATCCCTGTACAGGCTATCCAGGTAGACTGCGTAGCTGAAGTGAGCCTTCTCCCAGGAGCCGTCAAGCTGGATGGCATCCTCGTAGTTGGCACACTGCAGCACAATAAGGTGAATGCATCAGCCACCCAACACATCAGTCAAACACATCAGTCGAGCCACAAGTGAAGGCTGAAAGTTGCAATCCTTCGCGCTTGCAGCCACAGCAGTACACGAGCAGATCAAAGCAGGTACTGTACCAGTAAGCTGCAGCATACGTGGTGCAGCCGCAACTATATGCCCACTCTAATGCAATGCTGCTGCTGTAAGTCACAGCAACTGCACGCACCAGCATGTCCTTGTGCCCTTGGCCAACCGCTGCCATCCACTCTGTGAGCTGCAGCATCTCCTTGGCGCGCTGGTGCTGCAGCGCAGCATCCTCAGGTGCTGCATCTGCTGACAGGGTGGACAAAACGTGTGGCAAAACGCGGTTCTTTCAGCACACGCCTGTATCTATGGAAGCACGAAAAATGCATCAGCACCTCCACTTTCGCGTTCTGCCTGCTACCCATCAAGATGCACGGCAGCCATCCAGCATATGTAAGCCGTGCTACAGCAGCTCCATCACTGCCATGTCCCCATGTCGAGTTCCTCAGCAGCTTGCATGATGCTAACACGCCGTTTGTGTTGTCATCAGCACACCAACCAACAGCCAGCCGTTCCACTTGCACAAATGCAAAACCTTGCATCCATCACCCCAATCTCATCTGTATTTTGCACCATGGTATGGTTTCCAGCAGCAGCAGCCACTCACTGCCGTCCAGCATCTGTTGCACTGATGCTTTACACGCCACTTACATTCAAAGCAAACCAACCAAAGGC
Organism: Tetradesmus lagerheimii; assembly: GCA_902809745.2. Taxonomy (NCBI): domain Eukaryota; kingdom Viridiplantae; phylum Chlorophyta; class Chlorophyceae; order Sphaeropleales; family Scenedesmaceae; genus Tetradesmus; species Tetradesmus lagerheimii. The sequence goes on along the minus strand of CADDIJ020000539.1, from coordinate 73,682 downwards.
TGGCTGCCAGCCGCTACCCTCATACAAATATGCATGCGCAAGCACGTTACACATCCCACATCGGCTTTCTGCACCCGTACTACTCACCACCGTCCAGCATCTGCTGCACTGCCAGCTGCAGCTCCATCACCGCCCTGTGGCCCTTGTCGCGCTCCCAGAGCAGTTTGCAGCGCTCCAGCAGTGCCCCAGGCACAGCACGCGCATGTGCCTCAAGCACCGACGTCTCTGCCGCCTCCTGGTGACCTGCATGTATGCGTATATACGGTGAAGTACATCCGAGCTGCTAGTACCTGCTGAAGTGACCTGCTGAAGTGATGTTGATGTGTATGGCACAGCACGCGCATGCGCCTCAAGCACCGACGTCTCTGCTGCCTCCTGGTGACCTGCATAGGGTGAAGTAGATCAAAGTTGTTGATACCTGCTGAAGTGATATCGATGTGTATGGCACAGCACGCGCATGCGCCTGGAGCACCGACGTCTCTGCTGCCTCCTGGTGACCTGCATACGGTGAAGTGGATGTACAGTCTAAGCTGTTGGCGGTTACTGATGCAGTGTCAATGTGCATGCGCCTCAAGCACCAACATCTCTGCTGCCTCCTGGTGACCTGCATACAGTGAAGTACATCCGAGCTGTTGGTACCTGGTGAAGTGATATCGATGTGTATGGCACAGCACGCGCATGCGCCTCAAGCACTGACGTCTCTGCCGCCTCCTGGTGACCTGCATATGGAGAAGTGGTTGAGAGCTGTTGGTACCTGCTGAAGTGATGATGATGTGTATGGCACAGCACGCGCATGCGCCTCAAGCACCGACGTCTCTGCTGCCTCCTGGTGACCTGCATACGGCAAAGTAGATGTAGCTGTGTAACAAAACACTGCTAGGCAGGATCGATGTTGAGCAAGGCACTATGCACACAGGTGCCATACTGGACCAGCACGCAGGCAAAATCACTGTTCAAATGCTCCAAGCGCATGTGAACAAGCCACAGATGTGCTCCTGCAGAGCTTTGCGTGCTGCAGCCAGACCAGCAGGGCCCATGACACCCCACCGCATCAGCAGCAGCCACCAAGCTAGCCAGAACACACCAGCCTTCTTGCAGCGCACACCCATCTCACCCACCTGTGCTCCTGCAGAGCTTTGCGTGCTGCAGCCAGCAGCGCCCCTTCGCATCAGCATCAGCCATCAGGCCGGCCAGCACGCCTCAGCCTTTCAAGAAACTAGTATTGCCACAATGCACACCATCTCACCCACCTGTGCTCCTGCACAGCTTTGCGTGCTGCAGCCAGCAGCGCCCCATCGCGTCTGCGTCAGCCATCAGGCCTGCCAGTTGTCTGCGCAGCGCCAGCACAGGCTCGCGGCAGCTCAGCAGCGGCGCTGTCAGCGGCAGGCGCTCCTGCCAGCGCAGCGTGCGGCCACGCACCACCGGCCCACCCGGCTGCGCCTGCATATGCAATTTGAGTTTGAATATCAAACATACAGCAGGGGCAGAGAGGAAGTAGCATTGCAGTCAGCACGCTGTCAGCGGCAGGCGCTCCTGCCAGCGCAGCGCGCAGCCACACTGGGCCGACTGACTGCACCCTGCATATGCATTCAAACGTACAGCAAGCGTACAGCACATGTGTGTGTACAGGCTCGCGGCAGCTCAGCAGCGGCGCCGTGAGCGGCAGCCGCTCCTGTCAGCGCAGCGTGCGGCCGCGAACGACTGCGCCAGCTGGCTGCGTCTGCATATGCATTCAAATTTGGATTTTGAAATCAAACGTAAAGCAGGGGCAGAGAGGATGAAGCGTTGCAAACAGCATGAAACAGAGGCAGACGTCCCTGCACAGCGTGCGGCCACATAACTGGACGTGCAAATTGCGCCTGCATATGCATACAAAAGTAAGCAGCGCCAGCACAGGCTCGCGGCAGCTCAGCAGCGGCGTTGTCAGCGGTAGGCGCTCCTGCCAACGCAGCGTGCGGCCGCGCACAACCGGGCCAACTGGCTGTGCCTGCATAACATGTCACATATGATACAAACATAAGCAGGGCGGAAGAGCAACAAGCGTCGCACTCAGCATGCAATAGAGGCAGATGCGCTTGCCAGCGCAGCGTGCGGCCGCGCACAACCGGCCCAACCGGCTGCGCCTGCACTATGCATACAAACCGTAGGCGGGCAGAGATGAATAAAAGCTAGGACACACCCTGGTCATTGAACGGCTAATGCCAGGTATGAAGGTGCATGAGGTTTCCTCGTCGTCACACACATGTCCCTCAACTGCCGCACGTGCCAAGTGTGAACACACCACGCATAGCTCATTCAAACATTCATTCGCCGGCTCACCCGCTGCATGAGGTTGCATGCGTCCTCAAGCTCCTGCAGCATGTGCAGCTTCAACACCAGCACAACGCGCTCACATGTGCACCACAACCTGTGATGGTCACCCCGCATGCAGGTTTCATAAAAGGCTATATCACACCATGATATACACATAGCACATGCATATCATTCTGCAGATACTGTCTACTTTTTCCCCTCACCCGCTGCATGAGGTTGCACGCATCCTCGAGCTCCTGCAGCATGTGCAGCTTCAACAGGTCTGGGTAGGAGCGCGCGTAGCTCTCCCCGGCTATGGCTGGCAGCACTTCAAGCACCTGCGCACGCTCACGCTCAATGCCAGCCAGCACTGCTGACAGTACGCCGCGCTGCGCAGCTTCCAAGATGGTGCCGCAACACACCTGCACATGACAGAGACATATGCGACGGCACTAAAAAGTAGCTGGGAAACGTTGGCGAGTTGTGCATCGTGCTAAGGGCTGTGACTGTTCACGCTCAATGCCAGCCAGCACTACTGACTGTACGCCGCGCTGCGCAGCTTCCAAGATGGTGCCGCAACACACCTGCACATGACAGAGACATATGCGACGGCACTAAAAAGTAGCTGGGAAACGTTGGCGAGTTGTGCATTGTGCTAAGGGCTGTGACTGTTCACGCTGGATGCCAGCCAGCACTGCTGACTGTGCGCCGCGCTGTGCAGCTTCCAAGATGGTGCCGCAACACACCTGCACACGACAATGACAGAAATGGCAGCAATGAATATTTCTGTAAAGCGTTGGTGAGTTGTGCATGGTGCTGACTGTGCGCCACGCTGCGCAGCTTCTATTGTGGTGCCACAGCACACCTGCATGTTGTTGCACACGTATGACAAGGACAGATGCGGCAGCACAGTAAACCACCGTGAGAGTGTTGACAAGTTGTGCATTGTGCTACGGACTGTGACTGTTCACGCTCGATGCCTGCCAGCACTGCCGACTGCGCGCCGCGTTGCGCAGCTTCCAAGATGGTGCCACAGCACACCTGCACGTTGCAGATGTATGACAAGGACAGATGCGGCAGCACAGTAAACCACCGTGAGAGTGTTGACAAGTTGTGCATTGTGCTACGGACTGTGACTGTTCACGCTCGATGCCTGCCAGCACTGCCGACTGCGCGCCGCGTTGCGCAGCTTCCAAGATGGTGCCACAGCACACCTGCACGTTGCAGATGTATGACAAGGACAGATGCGGCAGCACAGTAAACCACTGTGGGAGTGTTGGGAAGTTGTGCATCGCGCTAAGGACTGTGCATGTTCACGCTCGATGCCAGCCAGCACTGCCGACTGTGCGCCACGCTGCGCAGCTTCCACGATGGTGCCGCAACACACCTGCACGTTGCAGATGTATGACAAGGACAGATGCGGCAGCACAGTAAACCACCGTGAGAGTGTTGACAAGTTGTGCATTGTGCTACGGACTGTGACTGTTCACGCTCGATGCCTGCCAGCACTGCCGACTGCGCGCCGCGTTGCGCAGCTTCCAAGATGGTGCCGCAACACACCTGCACGTTGCAGATGTATGACAAGGACAGATGCGGCAGCACAGTAAACCACTGTGGGAGTGTTGGGAAGTTGTGCATCGCGCTAAGGACTGTGCATGTTCACGCTCGATGCCAGCCAGCACTGCCGACTGTGCGCCACGCTGCGCAGCTTCCACGATGGTGCCGCAACACACCTGCAGTTGGCAAAACAAGATTCGGCAGCACTGCACATGAGCTGGGGAATGCTGGCAAGATGTACATGGTGCTGACTGCGCATCGCGCTACGCAGCTTCCAAGATGGTGCCACAACACACCTGCATATCATTGCACACGCATGACAAGGACAGATGCGGCAGCACGGTAAACCACCGTGAGAGTGTAGGGAAGTTGTGCATTGTGCTAAGGACTGTGCATGTTCACGCTCAATGCCAGCCAGCACTGCCGACTGTGCGCCACGCTGCGCAGCTTCCAAGATGGTGCCACAGCACACCTGCACGTGACAAAGACAAACAGGGCAATGTGTATAACCGGGGGTGGGGGGTGAGGCATGACGTGCATTGTGCTGAGGATTGCGTGCCCCTCGCACTTTGCCACAAACTCTGGTGCAAGCAGTGCGAACAAAAAGACACACTGCTGAACTCATAACTAATACTCAATCACTACTGCCACATGCCAAGGCTGCTCACCTCCCACTTGTCTGCAGCAGTCACAGGCTGTACTCCAGCGCCCGCAGCAGCCTCAATCACTGCCAGATACCCCCTCAGCGTACCCCATGCCCCCAGCCGCCATGCTGCTGCCAGCCCCAGTGCTGCCAGCTGCGTTATCCACCACTGCGCTCCCCCCATCCCCCGCATCTCCTCAGAACTCAAACCCCCAGGGTTCAGGGTTCCCAGCGTGGCAAGATCAGGGTTCAGGGTTTGGGCTGCATCAGAAGGGTTAGTATTAGGCCCTGATTTTGAACCGCTGCCGCTTAAGCAACGTGCAATCAGGCCATCTACTTGGCGCAGCAGCGTCTGATGGTGCCCCATCTGTAGTAGGCAGCGCAGGTGACCGATTTGCAAGCTGCTTAGACCATGATAACTGCCAACGCCAACAGCAGCAGCAGCACTGTTGCTGCTATCGGCTGCTGTACCTGCAGGTCTCAGCAGAGGCTGCAGATCCCCGCTACTGGCGCTGCCACCTGCGGCTACTGCTCGCGCAGCTTGCATCAGCACATCTGCAGCTGCAGCAGCCGCAGAGCTGGCTGTATCTGCCGACTCTGCTGCTGGCTCTGCAGCACCACCAGCTGCTGCTGCTGCTGACGCTTCAGCTGCTGCTGCAGCTTCTTGGCTGAGGGCTAGCTCATACAGCGCTAGTGCCTCTGACCATGCGCCTGCCTTTTCTGCCACTAGGATCTGATCGCTGGTGGTAAGGCCACCCTGCCTGAGCTGCACCAAACCTGCGAGCATCAAATCATATGCAGCAGCGTCAGCACTATATCACCAGTCAAGGCGCTAGCAACAGCCCAGTGTGTTGCTGAGGCATCGTCATAGTTGCCGCGTCACTAGGTTTGTCCGTCACACTGGGAGGTGCTGTCTCCACTTCCCCTACTTACCAGCACATTGTACATGCTGAGCAGACCGTCACAAGAGCACTGTCACAAGGGCGCTGTCACTAGTGCAATGTACTCAGAGGCACTGACTCATCGGGTAACATACCACTTACTGCAGCAATCACTGTCACCAGGGTGCTGTCAACAGTGCAATGCAAGCAGAGGCCTCCTTTTGAACTAACAACAGAAGCAGTTGCTGCGCCGCTCACCAGCCAGTCCATCTGGCTCCTCCAGCTGCCCATACACCTCCAGCAGGAACGACACCTGCAGCAGCAGCAGCCGCCAGCAGAGCAACAGCATAGCGTGTGGTCTCCTGTCTGTACCGTTGCCTTCACGCCAGTAGCAGCAGCAGCCGAGAGGAGCACCTGCATAGCTTGTGGTTTCCTGCCAATACAACAGCTTACACACCAGTACCATGTCTCCAGCTAATGCAGCCACAACACGTGCCATGCGCCTGCCTGACCCAACATAGCTCCGCGGGCAACAATCGTGCATTGGAAAGACACTTGCTGCTATATACGTTGCATCAGCAACTCACGTCGTCATAGTTGTAGCTGCTGCAGCCTCCATTGAAGGCTGAGGGGTTGAGGCCGCCACCGTGCTTGTCCCTCACATAGGTCTCAAAGTACTGCAGTGCACGCGCGTATGAGCCACACCTGCAACACCAGCAGCAGCAGCAGTCCCTCACATACGTCTCTTAGTACTGCAGCGCACGAGCGTATGAGCCACACCTGCAACACCACCAGCAGCAGCAGCAGCACTGGTGCCTCACATACGTCTCAAAGTAATGCAGCGCACGAGCGTATGAGCCACACCTGCAACACCAGCAGCACTGGTCCCTCACATACGTCTCTTAGTACTGCAGCGCACGAGCGTATGAGCCACACCTGCAACACCACCAGCAGCAGCAGCAGCACTGGTGCCTCACATACGTCTCAAAGTAATGCAGCGCACACGCATATGGTCTGGCCCACAACCGCAACATATGGTCTGACATACAACCGCAACATATGGTCTGGCACACAACCGCAACATATGGTCTGGCACACAACCGCAACAGTAGCACACCGTTGTTGCAGCACACGAAGCAGGGCAAGACACTGCTGCACAACACTCCTTGAACGCGTTGTGCAACACCCCAGCCGATTAGCTAGCATTTACCAGCCCACCTCAGTGCTGCCTGCGCCCTTAGCCGATCTAACACGCAGCAGTAGCACACCGTTGGTGTGGCAGTTACAAACAAGCGCAGCAGCCTACCTCAGTGCTGCCTGCGCACTGGTCTCGATTGGGATGGCCGTGAGGATGGACTGCAGGACGACGAACACATCAACCAAAATTCCAAGAGCGGCAGCCTACCTCAGTGCTGCCTGCGCCCTGGTCTCAATGGGGATGGCCGTGAGGATGGACTGCACGTTGGCGAGGAATGGCGGCAGCGCAACGTCCACTACTGCTGCCGGAGCTTGGCGGTTGTTACCTGTCGGTTGGCAGCCGGATGTAAAAGTCATGAGTCCAGCATGGCTTTGACGCATTGACAAGCAGACGACAGCAACACTATACAGGCCTTGCCTTGTAAGCCATGATAGTTATCTACAGCGTGAGTTGGCTACTGCAGCACTAGCTCCACGAAACGCCCGTTAGCCTTTTGAGGAGTGCGCAGGCAGCAGGTTGCGATACTTTGCAGCCCTATCAACAGTCTGGAAGGCAGCAAATCGCCACAAGAGTGGCAAGCCCACCAACGCACCTGCTGCGGCCTGCGCAGCTGCGTCTGCTGCCTGCTTGTCGAATGCTGCCTGCTGCTCCTGCACCCATCGCTGCAGCAGATCTAGCTGCGTGAATATGCACTGCAGGTACAGCTCAATGTCGTTGATGTGGTGGTCAGGGCCCCGGGCCGCGCACTGCAGGCAGCAGAATAGCAGCGGCAACAGCTTGTATCAAAGCCCTCAAACGAGTCAATAAAAGGAGCCCCTGCTGCAGGTACAGCTCAATGTCGTTGATGTGGTGGTCAGGGCCCCGGGCCGCGCACTGCGGGCAGCAGAACAGCAGCAGCAGGAGCACGTCTCAGACAGAGCTCACAAGGTGCGTTGAAGGTACAGCCGCGCTGCCCCGTCACCTCCACTATCAGGTGCGGCAGCACACATACAGTATGAACGCCACATGCAACCATAGGAATAAGAACACTACCCACCTGCATCACTGCGGAGATCTCCTGCACCACCAGGTCCAGCCCCGCGCCGCCCTGCCCCGCGACCTCCACCATCAGGTACAGCCTTTTGAGATCTACCCACCTGCATCATTGCAGACATCTCCTGCACCTCCCTTGCCCTACCATCCCTCCCGCATGCAAAGCAGCACTTCTGCACAAGCCTCATCTACATCTGCTCCCACCTGCATCACTGCGGAGATCTCCTGCACGACCAGGTCCAGCCCCGCGCCGCCCTGTCCGGCAACCTCCACCATCAGGTACAGCAGCTAAGATGCAACAAATACGAGCACAGAAAGATAGAACCCACCTGCATCACTGCGGAGATCTCCTGCACGACGAGGTCCAGGCCCGGGCCCCCTTGGCCTGCCACCTCCACCATCAAATAAGGCAGCAGCGCCATCATCAGCGGCTGGTCCCAGTTCATGCAGGCGCGGCACGCCTCGAAGGCAGCAGACAGCGGCCCTGAGGACAGATCTGTCAGCTGCTTGAGCCACAGGTTGAGCCAGCGCCTGAAGGTGTGCGAGTGGCTGCCAAACACGACCTCTGTTTGAGATGAGGGGTTGAGGACAGCAGGCAGGGGTGCAGCGGTACAGCATGAATGCAAGGGGTCTGAGATGGCGTAGTAAGCTGCCAGGAAACATGAGGCTAGTGAGCATGTCGATAATTAAAGAGAGTGGAAGTTACACGTAGGCCGTTCGCCATCTCAGATGGCATGCACCACACAAAGTGAACGCAATCTTGCGCCAAAAAGGGAGATTGAAGCAACTTTGAAGCCAAAATAGTCCTAGACTCTCGATCAGGATTGTACAAGGCATAAGCTGGCACACCTAAAAGTGTGCTTTGAAACACCATAAAAGCGGGAGTAAACTGGCTAAAGCCAACATGAGCGCAATCAATGGCACAACACAATGGATGCGATGCTAGTTGCACCAAAGATCATCCATATCAACCACTCCTCAAAAGTTGCGGCATCTCAAAAGACACCACCACCTGACATAACCACGCGCCAAATGTTCACTTCCCAAACCTCCACACTGCGCCACTGCTACTAAGCCTAGCTGCCAGGCACCTGATAATATCACAGGATTCATTCAGGGGGTCCAGCCGCCGGCTGAAGCCAGCACCAACAAGATTCGCAATGTATTTGCTGCTTGAGCCACAGGTTGAGCCAGCGCCAAAAGGTGTGCGAGTGGCTGCCAAAGACGACCTCTGTTTGAGGGGGTGGTTGTTGAGGAGAGCAGGCAGGGGTGAAACGATGCAGCATGAGATGCAAGGACTTGAGTTGAGGTGATAAGCTGCCAAGGGACATCAGGCCAGTGAGCATGCTGATATTATTGCAGGATTCAATGAGCATATTTAGCCGCCGGCTGAAGCCAAACGCCAACAAGATGCGCAACGCATTTGCGACAGCCCTACAGAGATGGGAGTAAAACTCCCTTTCGTACTGCATGATATCCACAAGAGCAAGACAATGCACCTGGCGGCCTGCGCTGGCATGGCACGATGCAGAACTTGGTCGTCAGAAACGGCCGCACGATCGACTTGTTGTCTTTATCCAGCAGGCTGATATCAATGCAAGCGTCATCGATGAGCCACATATGAAGCCAGCGCCAACCATATGCACAACACACATGTACAGGCCTGCGCATGCACTTCGTAGTGGATGGGAATGCGCTGCAGCTCACTGCACACATGCGACAGCCCTACAAGGTGGGATGGAAACCACCTGTTATACCATATCATCAGCAGGAGCAAACATACATCACAGAATGCTCCACTCAACCAGGAGTGGGAACCCCAACATTACATAAAAGGCAACGCACCTGGCGGCCCGCGCTGCCGTGGCGCGATGCAGAACTTGGTCGTCATGAAGGGCCGCACGATCGACTTGCTGTCGTCATCCAGAAGGCTGATATGATTGCAAGAGTCATCGAAGAGCCACATATAAGGCCAGCACTAACCAGATGCACAACACACATGAGACAACCCTACTAGCTGGTGGGATGGAAAACGGCGTTGATACCATATCATCAGCAGGATCAAACCATACATCAACGCTCCACTCAACCAGGAGCGGCAACCCCAACAATAGATAAAAGGCAACGCACCTGGCGGCCCGCGCTGCCGTGGCGCGATGCAGAACTTGGTCGTCAGGAACGGCCGCACGATCGACTTGTTGTCTTCATCCAGCAGGCTGAAGAGTGTGCCCGGCTCTGAGACAGTCTGCAGGTCCAGCTGCTCATTGGGGTCCATGGCCATGCCATCAACAGCGCCGACAGTGAACGCCTACACAGCAACAAGATGCAAGAGAGGATGGTCAGCAGTCTGTTTTTGAAAGGTCTCATTAGGCTCTGAGACGGTCTGCAGGCCCAGCTGCTCATTAGGGTCCATGGCCATGCCATCAACAGGGCCGACAGTGAACGCCTACAAAGCAAAAAGGTGCAAGAGAGGATGGTGTAGCAGGTTGTGGATGTGTGACTTTTCAACAGCTCATCAGGCTAAAGAGGCAGCTCGGTGCAGGTCCAGCTGCTCATTTGGGTCCATGCCATAACAGAGCCGACAGTGAACGTCTGCAAAGCAAGCAAGCGAAGATGGTGCAGCAGTATGTGAGTATGTGGTTTTGAACATGGGGTCTGAGACGCTCTGCAGGTCCAGCTGCTCATTGGGGTCCATAGCCATGCCATCAACAGGGCCGACAGCGAACGTCTGCACAGCAAGCATGAAAGGATGGTGCAGCAGTATGTGCTCTTTCAAGAGGCCGTCAGGCTCACAGGCAGCTCAGGGTAGCAGATGCACCCGCTTGTTCGGGTGCACGGCATGCATCGCATCACAACACAACCAGTGTACACCAGCGCCGCATACCATGCATCCATGTGCAGAAGCAACGCAGGGTCCCTGCTGAACAGCAGTACTCTTTATCCGCGCCTACCTTCATCGCACGCACAGCTAGCTGCAGCCTTCGCTTCGTGTAGTACTGCAGCAGGCTCTGAATGGCATAGCTGGTGGCCTCCAGCTGTCCAATGTCGCAAGCTGTTTGCAGCACGCGCACCAGCTGCTGCTGCACCAGGGCCACCAGGCAACTTTCAGCCCTGTAGGCGAATGGGGCTGGCTTGGGGAGCTCTGGCTTCACATGTGCGGGGTCGATCGCGCCCAAGAGGCCCAAGCACTGAGCACACCTGCAAAAACATGCACGCATTGGTGCCAGCGGATGTGAACCCTGTGTTACACATGGTCTGCGCATTGAGGCAGCGAAGCCTGGCAGATGTGCAGCTTCCGGCACTAGACAGACAACTGCAGTGGCAGGAGATAGCAATCTCACTGTAACACATCGCTTTTTGCAATAAACATCAAAGTGCATGCTTGCAATGTGCACTAACCATGAAGTGCACACGGATGCTTCTCTATGCACCCCGCAAACTCACCGCTGCTTCATACTCTGCACCATGTGTGATCTGGGGTGGTTGGAGCACACACGCGGCAAGTTGGCACAGCTTGCCAGCAGCGCAGCTAGCAGCTCAGACACCAGCTCCCGGCATTGCCCAGGCGCCAGTTTGCTGCTGCTGCTGCCATCTCCGCTGCCGGCTTTTGCGCCGCGTGCATTCCCCTTCTGCTGTTGCTGCTGGCCTGCTCCCGCTGCTGCTGCTGCGTCGATGTCAGCCTTGTCATTTGCATCCTGGGGAAGTGCAGCTGGTCCTGAGCAGCTAAGCAGGCCCGACATGGCATCGCTCATGAACGTTTTGTGCTGTAACAGGAAGCTTCGAACCTCGGCAAGTGCAACATGTCGCACCGCCATGGATTCGTGCTGCAGGGCAGTTATCAGCAGCTGCAGCTGCTGCAAAGGGCCTTGGCGGTGCTGCTCCTGCAGATGACAAGATGCGGGCATACAAATTAGTGTTAATGTGTTTGGTTGAAGGCATCAAGGCAAGCATCATCGCAGCTGCGGGTACAGCTATGCATGCAGTTACAGCAGCATTAAAATTCCATTTGCAGACAATAAGACATGAATGAACTAATTTGCTTTGCAGCAGCACCAGCTGTTCCAGGCCCATGCGTAACATAGCAGACACATTTGCATATGACTTCAGCAAGCGACTGCTGGCGCACAACTCTCAGCGCTATGCCGCCATGCTACCCGCGCCCTTGCCCCTTGCTATGTAAATGATGTTGCTCCCACCTGTGCCAAAACCTGGTTGACTTCTTTCAACACATCCAGCGACGGCAGCGGCGGCATATTGCGCAGCGCTGCACGCACATGCTGCCGCTGCTTCACCACTATCTCATGCAGCACGTCCGCTGCCAGCTGCACTGCTGCTGTGTCAACCTCTCCTGCTGCAGCCTCACTGCCTGCTGCCTTGCCTGTGGCTGCTGCTGCTCCTGCTGCAGTTATAGCGCTGCCCTGTTCGCTCGTCAGCTCTAGTACAGGCAGCAATACCACAGCTGCATGCGCCGCAACGCGCTGCAGGACTGCTGGTGCATGCGCTGCCAGGAGCTGCACAAACACGAGCCAGCCTGACAGTGCCTGCATGCGTAGGGTGCCCTCTGTGCAGTACAGCAGGGCCTCTGACAGTACTGCCATCATCTGCAGCAGAGCATAGAAGCACAGCAGGCAGTGGGCAGGCAGGCAGTACAGACATTGTAAAACTGCAGGCACTGTAGACAGAGTGAGGCACTACCTGGCACAAAGGGTCTCTGACAGCACTGTTAAAGCCCAAAGCAAAGCAGGCAGTGGGCAAGCACGCAGTACACACCATGAGACACCGCAAGAACTGTGAACAAAATGAGACACTGCCTAGGGCAAAATCAAACCGCTGTGTTATCGCAGGTTGTTGTGCAGCTTTGGATGTACAGTGTGCATGTTGTGCTCATGTACCTCAGCATGCGCCCAGGCACACATGTAGCGTTGACCAAGTTTGACCAATTTGGCAGCTCACCTGCAGCACGTGTGAGCCCAGCAAGTGCATCAGCACCACCAATGTCTATGGTTGAACAGTGTGCATGCTGTGCAATAAACATTTCAACGTACCCAGGCACACATGTAGCCGCAGCTCACCTGCAGTGCGTGTGAGCCCAGGTGCTCCCCAAGCAAGTGCATCAGCAACACCAATGTCTATGGTTGAACAGTGTGCATGCTGTGCAATAATCATTTCAACGTACCCAGGCACACATGTAGCCGCAGCTCACCTGCAGTGCGTGTGAGCCCAGGTGCTCCCCCAGCAAGTGCATCAGCACCACCAGCGCCCTCAAGCACTGCATCTTGTCAGCAGCGCTGACAGACTGCCCGCTCACATCAGGCCCCAGAAAGAACGACAAGCTGTAGTTAAGCCCCGGCAGAGGTATAGCAGATAAACCCCGCTCATCGCAGAGCTTCTGAAGAGCAGCCTGTAGCGCCCAACACCCTGAACCCCAGCTGTCACCGCGGCCTGCAGCTGCAGCCGCTGTAGCACCTGCTACAGCTTTGCTTGCGCTGGCTGAGGTCCCAGGTTCGATGTCTTGTGCGAGCGTGTTGCCGATGTTTTTTAGCAGCAGTGCGATCGTCTCGCCCTGAAGGAGCTCCAGCACGCGATCAGGGCCTGAAAGCTCTGACCCCATGCCGTTGGCTACAATGCCGACATATTCGCGCGCGCGTGTGAGCAGCTCCTGTGGCGGCTGGTGCTGCTCGCCCCAGAGGCATGCTGCTCCTGCCTTTTCAATGAGGCAGCGGGCCATTCTGCGACCCATACTCTGCATGGAGGCAAGGGTGCGGCACAATCAAACAGCAACACAGTGCACACGGCAGAGGAGTGAGATGAAAGCTTATTGTGAGACTGGAACATAAAGCACACAGCACCGCTTGGCTCCTGTCAGCATGCACACACTAGTGCGGACACACCACAACTCACAGATGTTTGATCTGACAATTCGCTGCAGATGCCAGGTTCAACATCCAAGACCCACAACCTGCTGATGTGAGATTCAAAAACAATTGAGAGATCGATAACATGTGTGCCCAGTGACCATCTTAGACGGTATGAGCCAACCCATTGTCAACAAGCTCAGCGCCAAACCATCCGCACCTGCACCACGCTGACGAAGGACTGTGGCGCCACCAGCTTCTCCACAAACTCCATCAGCCCCGCCAGGGTCAAAAACAAACACCCCACAGTGCGCTGATGTGATCCTATCAAACATGCTAACATTCTGCTGCATGATCCTGTGGCAAACTTCCTCACCCGTACAACGCTGACGAATCCCAACCTGTTTAACGCCGCTACATCCTCACCTGTACATATCCTTGCCTGTACAACGCCAAGAAATCCGCACCTGCACCACGCTGACGAAGGACTGTGGAGCCACCAGCCCCTCCACAAACTCCATCAGCCCAGGCAGGGCCATGTGAACAGCCCAAGCCCAACCCACAGCACGCTGATGTCATATCAAGACATGATTCCATCCTGCCGCATGATCCATGGCAGGTTGCCCACTTTTACGAGACCGTCAAACCCCCACCTGTACAAGACCAACAATGTGTTGTCCGCAAGACGATGGCAGATAAAGCTGACAAAATCCTCACCTGCACCACGCTGACGAATGACTGCGGGGCCACCAGCCCCTCCACAAACTCCATCAGCCCCGCTAAGCCCTCCGGGTTGAACCACATGCGCTCCGCCAGCACGCGGTCTGAGCAGAACAGCACCAGCCGCGACGCATCCAGCCCCAGCTTGCTCGCCAGCAGCTGCAGTTGTAGTGTACAGCAGGGGATCACATATTGTTACATATGTTATTTGGCAAGCACAGACACAGTTGATTATCAACCTCGGCAACCTCGGCAGCGATAGGCCGAAACGCCTGTTCAAAACGCCCGTCCAAAATTCCCGTCCAAAGCATGCTGTCGCACACACACCCTCTCCTGCACTTGCCACCAGAGGGTTGCCTCAGGATGCTGCTGACAGCCAAGGCAGAACAACATGTTCGCGCACTGCCAGCGCACTGCCAACCAAGCAATAAACTGCAAACATCACAGTACGAAACCATTGTGGCCTCACCTCCAAGGGCTCCTTCAGCTGCTGCTGACATAGCCAGGGCACCACGTGGGGCGCAACAGCAACAGCAAGCTGGTCCTCAGCCAACTGCAGCAGAGGCAAACGCAGCAGGCAGCAGCTTCTGAGGGTGGCATAAGTTGTGGAGTCGTGTGACCAGGCAAGGCAATGCAATGCAAGGCAAGGCGCAAGCAACAACCACTGCCGGCTGGTCCTCAGCCAACTGCAGCAGCAGCAGCGGCACCAGCGTCAGCAGCGAAGGCACGCAGCAGGGGCCATGACAGCACCACCACAACAACACTGTGGTGTGCTGATTGCCACAATGGCGTCTTGCACGTCAGCAGCAAAGGCATGCAGCAGGAGTCGCGACAGCAGAACCACAACAACGCAGTGATATGCTGGTTGCCACCTTCACGCCTCAAGCTGCCTATCACCACCAACATGTCTGCAAGCACAACGGCGTTTGCACAAGCAACCAGCACCGCAGTCACCAACCAAATCCTGCGCACCTGCACCAACTGCGCCAGCTGCACAAACAGCACAGGCTGCGTTGCAAGAGCACGCCCCACAGCAGTCAGCAGTGCTGCACCCGCTGGCCCTGCTACCAGCAGTTCCTCAAGCTCCCCTCGTGCTGTGTGCTGCAGGGCTAGGTGCTGCAACAGGCTCAGGGAGGCACCCCGTACCTGTAAAAGGCAGCAGCAGCAGTAAACACACCACAGTATGTGACCTGTGCATCTGCATATGCTTGAGAGCCCGTGACAGAGGGCAGCAGAAGCAATGCCATTGAAGCAACCTATAGGGCAGAGTGGTGGTGATGCCACCAGCAGCTCCTCAAGCTCCCCTCGTGCTGTGTGCTGCAGCGCGAGATGCTGTAACAAGCTCAGGGAGGCTCTGCGCACCTGCAAAAAACAGCATCGGCAGTAAACAAACCACAGTATATGAGCTGTGCATGTGCATATGCATGAGAGCCTGTGACAGAGGGGCATGGCAACAACATCTCACAGAGTATCAGCGCTTCAGCATTGCTCGCCACAAGCCACCACTCATGGTAATGAACAAATGAATGAGCTGCGCGTGGTGTGTTCACAACCAACACTACCGTATGTCCAAGGAGGATGTGTGTGACATTGAGGGAGTCTCGTGCGCCTCCAAACCTCCTACCGTAGCACCTGACCATGAATGAAGCATGAGCTACTTTTGGTGTGTATACAGTTGACACCCACATAAGTTGGGGGGGAGTGTGTGTGTGTCGCTGATCAAACCGCAGGTGCCTCCACACCTCCTACCATCGCACCTGACCATATTCGCTGAGCGCACACTGCTCCACGAGATACAGCAGCGGCAACTCTGCGCAAGCACCACTGCCAGCCAAGCCCCCATACAAGCCTGCAATCGCACGCAGCAGCGCCAGCTGTGCAGCTATACTCTGCTGCTGCTGCTGTTGCCCATCCTGCATTGCCGCAGTGGCACTTCCCAGCATGCCTCTGAGGTGCTCTAAGAGCCTCCTAGCAAGGCACTGCCCTGCCTCCACATCCACATCTGCTGCTGGTGCAGCAGCAGCAGCAGCAGGTGCTGCATTGCGCTGCCGCCTTCGCTGCTGCTGCGGCGGCGGCTGCTGCTCTGGCTGTGCTCCAAACACCTCTTGCAGCACAGCAGGCTGCATGAAGAGCTGCACTAGCTGCAAAGCTGCATTGCGCACGGCAGCTGATGGCGAACACACAAGCGCAAGAGCATCAAGTAGCAGCTGCTTGCTGCCGCTTACGCTGCCGGCTTGGTGTGCTGCTCGTCGAAGGTAGCTCAGCAGCAGCTGCAGTGCAGCAGCTTGCGCATGTGCAGCTGAGCCACTGCCAGCATCCCTGTCTGTACTACCTGCCTCTGCTGCTGCTGCTGATGCTGCTGTAGCCGCCAGTGCTGGTTGTAACACAGGTAGTAGCTCTGTCAAGGGAGGCAACGCTGCGCTAGCAGCAGCACTGCCAGTACTGCTAGCTGCACCTGCGCCAGACTCTGCCAGTACCGGTGGCACGAATGGCCCTAGCAGTGCCAGCAGCTCGGCTGCTGCTTCTTCGCCAAGCTGCTGCTGCTGCTGCTGCTGTTTGGTGACCGTTTTGCCTCTCATCTGCCTGCTGCTGGTCTTGCAAGCCCCACTACTACTGCCGCTGCTGCATACGTCACTGCAGTGTAGCCGCAGCACAGCCTGAGCAGCATCCCGCAACCAAGCAGCAACTGTGCAAGGCTGCAGAGCCCCAGTTGATGCATGAAGCAGCAGCGACAGTGACTGCACAGCAGCTAGCTCCAGTGCAGCAGTGCGGCTGCTCTCTGGTAGCTTCTGTAACGTCGCTAGAAACCCTGACAACGCTTGCTGATAGTCAACCGCCAGCTTAGGCGCATTGATGCCTGCCTGCTGCACCGTCTGCTGCTGCTGCTGCTGCTGGGAGGCCTGCTGCCTGCGTGCATTGCCAGCTGCCTTGCCAGCTTGCTGTTGCTGCTGCGAGCACTCGTGCTGTGCATGCTGCATGAGCGCCCACAGCGGCTGCAGCCGCACAGCAGCTGCAGCAAAAGCTGCATCTGTGCCAGCGCTGCACCCTGCATGGATCTGCGCTGATGCAGCCTCGACAGCTGACTTGCCACCCCAGCCAAGCAGCCTGCTTAGCGTAAGCCATGCTGTTGAAACAGCAGCCAGCAGGGGCGAGGGAGGGCCTGCTGCACCGTTTGTGTAAAGGCTGCTAGCACCCTGCAGTAGCAGCAGCACGAGGTGCATCAGGCAAACAGTGTGTGAAGAGCATTGCTTGGATCCTTATTCCATAATGCCGATAAATGCCAATATCCACGCTGTGCAGAACACAAGCAGACAAGCAATGCTGCAACACAGCTGGCACGCATGGCAGCCCTCTTGGTGGCTTATCCTTACTTATCTTGCTCACAACCAATCACCAATAGCAAGTTCACCTGCAAATGGTCCCTTGCTTCCTGCCACACGCGCATATGCAGCTCCACTGACGCTGCATCCGCAGCAGCGCTGCCAGCAGCAGCAACCATCGCCAGCAGCAGCGCAGGCAGCAGCTCTGTGCACAGCTCCGGCTGCCGAGCTGCATGTGGCAGCCAAGACACTACCTGCTGGCTAACGATAGCGACAAGTGCAGCAGGCTGGCCAGGGGCAGATAGCAGCCCCTGCAGCAGCAACCGCAGCAGCTGCACCTTACTCTCTTGATCAGCAGTATCAGCAGCACCTGATGCGGTATCCTCTCCTGCTGCAGTTGTTGGGTTTGGTAGTCCAAGTGCTGCAGCCAAGCATGCTGGGGTGCTTGTGTTAGGCCCCAGGCTCGCTACCATTGCCGCAATGCGCGCAACAGCAGCCGCATCTGGCGCCATAGGCTGCAGCTGCAGCAGCTGCTGCATTGCCTGCAGCGCTAGCTCTGCTGTGCTTGGCTGGCTGCCTGCTGCTGTTGCGGCTGCTGCTGCTGCCTGTCCAGAGTCTGACGGTTGGCTTGAGGTTCCTTTGGCTGGTCGCTGGCTGCTGAGGAAGCCTCCCTCAGCTGTGAGCTGTGCTTGCTTTAGCTTCTTGGCCTTCTTCCTTGGAGGGGAGGCAGGGCCCTCTGCTACAAAAGCAACACAAGAAGCAAGCAGGCATGCAAAGTTCAGCAGAGAATCAAACATAATAGGGGCGCAGCATATGCCGTAGCAGGTTGGTGATCATGGATGTCAACACAATATCAACTGCCAAGCAGCCCTTCCAGTTCCACCCAATACACACCAACCAGGCAAGCACGTTCAGCAGCACAAAACCACACAGCAACTTGCCTCCATCCTCTATTGGGGCACAGTCTATGATGTGTCAACGCTGGCGTATGTGCTGTTGTTTATGTGTGCTATGGTGTGTAAGAGTGTGCTGCCTCACCTGCAAGCTCTGGCACGGCAAGTCTGTGGCCTGTCTACAATATGTAATCTGTCAATGCTGGTGTATCTGCTGCTGTGTATCAACTGCTGTGTACATGCTACGGTGCATAAGAGTGTGCTGCGGCTCACCTGCAGCCTCAGTGCTGCTGGCGGGAGCAGCCTGAAGGGACGGGTGCAGCAGCAGCAGCTGGCGCTCGACCACATCTGCAACGGCACAACGGGGAGATGCAGAACAATCGGCAAGCACGTCCGTCAGGTAACATTGGCATTCAAACAGATGTAGAAACACCTCAAGAATGTGGCTGGCTGCGGCAAAGCACATCATGTACATGCAGCATCTGCTGGAAGAATATATTTACAGGCAGCAGGCAGTAGATTGATTATGCCACAGCATGTTGCAAACAGCACATGCACTGTTGATGCTGCTGCTGTTGGTGGTGGTCACGCCCTGCACTCTTACCTCGGACACCAGGCATGGCAGTCCAGGAGCCAACTGCCTGCCACATTTGCAGCAGAACGGCAGCTTCTGCACTGCCAGCGCCAGCAGCACCAGTAGCAGCAGCATCAATATCGCTGCCAGCAGCAACCAGCGGCAGCTGCAGTGCTGCCAATCCTGCATGGCCAGGGCTGCGCAGCAGCATCTCATGCAGCAGACCCAGCCACAGACTCTGCTGCTGCAGCAGCGGCGCTGTAATCGCTGCAGAGCACAGGCACTGCACAAGCCTGTAGACAAAGCAGCACAGCAAAAAGGTCAGCGCTTGCCGTTCATTGGGTGTGAAGGCAACAGCAGCGATGACCACGAGCTGCAACTGTTTCAGCATACTCCCTGCTACTGCAGCAGCGCCTGCAGTACCTTGCCAGCACCCAGCGAATGGTTGAACACGCAGTTTGCCTTGTTGTTATCCTGCTCTCGGCACTGCAGGCACGGCAGGGCTTTCGACACTGAATGCACAGCAGGACATTGTCTCACACAGCAGCTGGACAGCGACACAGAAACAGACCCATCAAAAAACTCCCCAAGATCACACACCTGTCAGCAAACATTGGCAGCATGTCCAAGCAGCTGAGCGCAGCCGTGCACGCCTCGATGCACGCTGCTGCCGCCACCTGCCAGGAAGCACTGCACACAGCAGCAGGAAGCAGCCCTCCAGCTGCACACTCCAGCAGCCAGAGCACGTGCTGCAGCACTGCAGGGCTTTCCACACTGCACGCACAGCAATCCGTCTCACAAACCAGCTGGAACAGCGACACAAAAACACACACGCCAAACAACTCCCCACAACAACGCACCTGTCTGCAAACATCGGCAGCATGTCCATGCAGGTGAGCGCAGACGTGCACGCCTCCACGCACGCTGCTGCCGCCACCTGCCAGGAAGCACTGCACACAGCAGCAGGAAGCAGCCCTCCAGCTGCACACTCCAGTAGCCACAGCACGTGCTGCAGCACTGCTGCTGCTAGCGCCCCCTCGTGCCCTTGGTGGATGACCATAAGCGCCATTGTATTCAGGCACAGCTCCTGCAACAGCACCAGCACAGAGTGACTTTACTTGTCAGCACTGCTGCTGCAAGCGTCCCGCAATGGCCTTGGTGGAAGACCATGACGGCCATGGTGTTGAGGCACAACTCCTGCAACAGCACCAGCGCAGAGTGTAAGCACTTGTCAAGACAGCACTGCTGCTGCTAGGGCCCCTTCGTGCCCTTGGTAGATGACTATGTGCGCCATTGTATTCAGCCACAGCTCCTGCAAGAGCATCAGCACAGAGTGTTTATGCTTGTCAGCACAGCACTGCTGCTGCTAGCGCCCCCTCGTGCCCTTGGTGGATGACATCAGAGCCATGGTGTTGAGGCAGAGTTCGTGAACAACACACAGCGGCAGTCTCATATCATGATCAACATGGATGGCAGACCATAAGCGAGTGCATGACAGTTGCCACAACACTTGGCCACAGCAGTGAATGCCCACACCATGATGCAGCAAACATTTGTACGTACGCAGGACGACCCAGCAGCATGTGAACGCGCTCCACTAGTTTTCATTTGGTTGTCACTGCACAACAAACGTCCACCTGCATCCATGTCACCGCAGCGCACCTGTACATCGCTGCTGCAGTAGCTCAGCATCTGGCCCAGTGCTGGCACCAGCACACAAGGCGTGAGGGGGCCCAGCTGGCCAGGGAACTCCCGCAGCAGGTGCACACACACAACAAAGTGCAAGCTAAGCAAGCAAATGCTCTGCCATTGCAAGTCTACAGACGGATGTCATGTGCCGCTCGGCAGCAAATGTCACCCCAGCTGGTGTACCCTGGAACGCCTGACTGCTGAAGCTCAAACACACGAATCTCGGCGCACCTGCACGTCGCTGCTGCAGTAGCTCAGCATCTGGCCCAGTGCTGGCACCAGCATACAAGGCGTGAGGGGGCCCAGCTGGCCAGGGAACTCCCGCATCAGGTGCACATATGACAAAGGTGCAAGCTAAGCAACCAAATGCCCTGCCATTTCACAACCAATGAACAGACGTCATGTGCTGCGCAGCAGTGAACGCCACCCCAGCTAGTACCCTGAAACCCAGACAGCCGAAGCTCAAACAGAAAGACGAATCTCGGCGCACCTGCACGTCGCTGCTGCAGTAGCTCAGCATCTGGCCCAATGCTGGCACCAGCACACAAGGTGTGAGGGGGCCCAGCTGGCCAACATATGATAAGTTGCAAGCTCATCAATGGCCTGTTTTCACAGAACTTACAGACAGATGTCATGTGCTGCGCGGCCGCGCCTGCCACCGCAGCTGGTACCCTAAAACCCCAGACTGCTGAAGCTCAAACATACGAATTACAGCGCACCTGTACATCGCTGCTGCAGTAGCTGAGCATCTGACCTAGTGCTGGCACCAGCGCACAAGGCGTGAGGGGGCCCAGCTGGCAACAGTCAGTCACTAGTCCAGGTGCACAGATAACAACGTGCAAGCTAAGCAAGCAAGTGCTCTGCCATTACATAACTTGCGGACAATGTCATGTGCCGCTCGGCAGCAAATGTCACCCCAGCTGGTGTATCCTGGAACGCCTGACTGCTGAAGCTCAAACAGAGGCATCACAACGCACCTGCACTTCGCTGCTGCAGTAGCTCAGCATCTGGCCCAGTGCTGGCACCAGCGCGCAAGGCGTGAGGGGGCCCAGCTGGCCAGGGAACTCCCGCAGCAGGTGCAGCAGGAAGCGCAGCCCAAGTGCAGTGTATGCCTGCAAGAAAATAGTGTGGTGCATGTGAGCATGGCATGCATGCCTGCCATTAGATTAATCTGCTGTGGACTTGACGCTGCTTGGCATAGCGATTGAAGGAAGTGAAAGGAGGTTGCAGGTGATTGCGACCGACATGGAAATGGCTTTAAGGATGCCGCTACATGCGGTCGGGTGCATGGCGCCATCACTGTTGCTGTTTTCTGCAGCATATACCCGATCCTACCTGCCATGTTGATTCGTCCTTGACTTGAACTTGCACACAGCTTGCACGCTCATGCTGCTGCAGCGCTACGTCTTGCTGTTGCTGTGCCTCCACACCTTGTGTGCACTGCAGCTCACACAGCAAGCCCTGGTACAGTGAGAGCTGCAAACCGTCTGCTGGCACTGCTGCTGCTGCTGGCACTGACAGGTCAAACAGCAACTGCTCAAGGTCTGCAGTACAAAACACCAGAAAAAGAGCCAGTGTATATATATAACAAAGGTTTACGGGCACAGCGCTGAGTGATGGCATCCTTCAGCAGCACCGGAAGTGAGCATGCAAATTCATTCTTCTGGACTCAACAAGCTCGTGATGCACAACTCAGCAGCGACTGGCAGCAATGGCAGCAGCAGCATCAGCAGCAACTGGCCTCACCTAGCAGTAGGTCCACAGTGCCTGCATGCATCTCCAGCAGCAGCGACTGCTCCTGATCAGCTGCCAGGCCTGCCATGCTGCACCACACTGCCAGCAGCTGCTCATCGAGTATCCTGCAAGCATGGGCATCAGCACAATGTTGAGTGGTGTTGGGTTTGAGTTGCTTGGCATGGGTGTCGTTGGCATGCGTGAGATTAGCATGGGCAATGACTGAGTTGAGTTGAACTGGTGAAAGGCACACTCATCACGGTTAGCCGAGATGGATTATGGCAGATGGATTATGGCAGAACGGCGAGTGCAGCAACAAAAGGTACTGACCAGTATCCTGCAAGCTCAACAATTGCTGTGTTGTAGCACTCAATTGATCAACTGATGTTTTGCGTGCCAGGGAAACTGTGCTGCTGCGCGGCGTTGCCAGATGATATGCTGATGTGGCTCACCCCTGGTGTGCAGGTAGGCGCCCCAGCAGCTGCACCATGCAGGCAAGTGCCTGGCTGTGGGCATGCCCTGGGAAGGTGGCTGGCAGTTTGTCCAACACATGCTTCAAGATCTTGAGCACGGCAACGATGTGCTTGCCTGCAGGACAGCAGCATGCACGGGCGCCCGCAGCACTGCTTTGAATGTTGTCATATGAGGTGCTCATGTGTCTGTCGCTGCTGTGTGTCAATTGACGGCGGGGGATCGAGCTTTGTGCAGTGTGATGGCCAGCTCGGCAGCTCTGGCTCTGGCTTTAGTAAGGATTGTTCAATCATCGCTGCTGCCACAAGCGGTTGCAGGGATGCATGCTGTGCATGCTGCTGCTGGCATCTTCTGCCCTGACCTGAGCTGCACTTCAAGCAGTTGTCCAAGAGGTCCAGAAGCACACTACGCAGCTTCTCTATGACAAGACTGGAGGACTGCGACTCAGAATCAGCTGGGCAGGCTTCCAAAGCCTTGGGCAGTAAAGTAGTGAGCTCCTCCAGCAACAACGTCAGCCCTGACTTGGAGCTGGTTCTTCGTTTAGCATACATTGCGATGTACGTTTAGGCCTGCCAACAGGCCAGGACTCCCCCGTTCAGAGCATGATCGTGATCAGAATTCAAATGCTCGCCGCAGCCAACGCATCTGCAACATCCGACACTCGTTTGTCTCGATCAAGGAACTCATTCGATGTGGTATCAGAGCGCAGCACATAACACAGAGGAAAGCCCTATGTCACTTGTGCGTGCTGAACACTGTGTGCAATGAACGACCATGTAAATCATGCTTATGGCGACGATAGTGTTGTTTTCAGCGTGCAAACGCCGGTGCTTCTTATGTGTGGACCGCCCTGTGCACTTCTCGATACTGCTGGGCTACTGCCAAGATCGGAAGTTTGCAGTGGTTGTCAGCATGACGCATAGTACCTGATGGAACCTCAACCTGGGGAAGCTGCGCTTACTAGGATCGCAGAGCTTTAGCAGCAGCTGCAGCAGTCACATGCCAAGCTGCAGAAGGCTGAGAATGCCAAGAAGAAACTGCGGGAGCACGTGGTGAGCAGCCTCTGTCACAATACCAGCATGTTTCGCTTCGCTGCTTGCTGGCAGCCACAATAGCTGCCGCTGTTCCTACTGCATCAGGTGTGCTGCTGCTGCAACACCTGAACTGCTGGTGATCCTACTGTTACGTGTGCAGGTCCTGCTCAAAGAGAAAGCGATCAACTCACTTGCTCTAGTTGAGGAGCAGCTGAAGCTGCAGCGCGAGCATGCGCAGCTGCAGCAGCAGTACTCGGAGGCGTCAGCTGCTGCAGCAGATCTGCAGCAGCAAGCACAGCAGGCCTTGGATCAGCAGGCAGCAGCAGAGGCAGCGCAACAGAAAGCGGAACAGCACTACAATGCAGTGCTGAGAGACAAGCAGCAGACAGAGCGGCAGCTGCAAGCTGCGGAAAAGAAGCTGAGCACAGCTGTGAAGGTGGGTGCATTGCTCATACAACATGCTGCTGATCTACCGTGCTTCTCATCCACCGTGTCAATGCAGAACTTGCTGTTAAAGGATACTCTGCGCCAAGTCGTAGTTCATGTTTTACCAGTTCACTCAGCTTGGGTCGTTAGCATCTTTTCTGTGGTGGCGCAGGACAATACTTAATGGGTGCTGCAACTGCAACAGCCACCATACCAGGATGTGTGCTTTTGATCACCTGCAGATCACTGTAACAAGTGAGCGTTCGTTGTCTGCATTTTATTGTTTGCATTGCATTTGTGCAGGCTGCTGAGCAGGCGAGGATGGAGCAGAAAGCAGCACAGGCACGCATGGATTCCTTGCAGGAAGAGCTGCAGGAAGTGAAGCAAGCTGTGCGACAGCTCCAGCAGCAAAAGGGCCAGCAGCAGCAGCAGCTGCCATCCTTGCAGCAGAACAATGATGATCAGCAGCAGCCGCAGCAGCTTTCCTGCAAGGTGCGGCAGCTAGAAGCACGCGTTCGCAACTTGCAGGAAGCTGACGTGGAGATCGACGTGTGCGATCTGTACTGTGATCTGCAGCGATCCATACTAGACGTGCTGACAGCGAGGATAGATGGCAGGCTGGAGGGTCTGCAGAGCTCTTTGCAGCAGCTGCAGCAGCAGCAGCAAATGCGCTTGCCAAGTAGTGCTGCTGCTGGCAGCATGTGCTCTGGTACTGGCCTGGTTGATCGGCCTGCGTCACAGCTGCAGTTGCAGCAGCTGCAGCAGCAGGTGGAGGCACTTGCGGCACAGCAGCAGCAGTGGAACGCGCTGCTACGCAGGGCACTTAGTGACAGCAATGCACTGGCAGCAGCAGCAGCTGCAGCTGGCGGTCAACAGCATGAGCCGGACGAAAGCTGCTGTAACAAGAGCTGCCATCAGCACATGACAGCAGGCTCGCGGGGCCCCACACGGGAACCCTCTCCTGCTGCAGCTGATGTTGCTGCAAAGGCCAACACAGCGCTACTGCGAGCTGCGTTTGCAGCAGCAGCTGCTGCTGCCCCAGCAGCAGGCAGAGGAGCACCGCGGTCGTCTGGCACACTCAGCATGCAGTACACAGCAGCAGCTGCTGCCACACCTGCTGCCGCGGCTGCTGCTAGCTCGCGTGCGCTGGGCAGCTCTAGTATGTTTGGTACGACGGAGCTGCACATTGGCGGAACAACCAGCAGCTATGGGGAAGAGCAGCAGTACAATGCAGCATCAGATCTGCGACCTGCACAGGCAGCTAGCCCGTCCGTAGGCACGCATATGATCGTGCCAAAAGCAGCGCAGCTGCAGCAGCAGCAGCAGCTGGCGGGGCAGAAGCGGCAGCGGCAGCAGGAGGATGAGCAGCAGCAGCAGCATGAACAGGGTGAGGAAGATGAGCAGACAGATGATCCATGGGATCAGTTTGTTGAGCCCAGCAGCATGCAGCTGCCAAGTGAGCTGCAAAGCCAGCAGCAGCAGCAGCAGGGCAAGGGCAGCACAGGACACAGCAATGCAGCAGCGGTGAGTGCAGCAAGTGTCCGTGCAGCAGACGCAAAGCAGCCTCCTGCAAAGCAGCCCAGGGTTACAACTCCTCAACACGAACAGCAGCAAAAGCAGGGAGCACAGCAGCAGCAGCTGCGGCGTGCCTGTCTGGCGAGCCACTTGCAGGCAGTACGGGAGCAGCAGGGTGCTGCTGCTGCAGTAGCAGAGCAGCTTGCGGGTGCTGTGCTTGCTTCTGAGGTCACTGTGGCATGCCTGGAAGAGGCTTTCTTAGAAAGCTTCCTGCAGGATGCAGCAGACGCTTTTGATGTGGAAAAGCTGCAGCAGGTTCTGGCAAGTGTGCAGCAGCATCCACAGCAGCAGCAGCCGCAGGGGCGTGTTGCCACAGCCAGTACTGGCAGTGATGCAGCTGCACCGGAGCAGCTGCTCCAGCAGCAGCAGCAGCTGTATGGTGCTGGGTGGGCTGTAGCCTCACCCATCGCCACAACATCAACTGTTCTGCAGGCACATCAGCGGCTTGCAGACTGCGCTTGCAGGCTGTCAGGCCTCCTGCAGCAGCAACAGCAGCAAGGTGCGCCGCAGGCTGGCTGTAGCACCAGCAGCCCAAGCAGCAATAGCAGATGCTGGCAGTGGCCTGCTGCTGCAGAGTGCTGGCAAGCAGCATGTGCTGCTGCTGGCGCTGCTAGCCCCAAGGATAACGCTGCAGATGGCACAGCTGCTGCCGCACTACCAGCAGCAGCAGCAGGGGGCGCTGCTGTCGATCAGCAAGGCAGCATGCATGCGTCATCAATACACCTCCTGGGTGACAGCAGGGAGAGCCCTGAGTTTGTGCAGAGGTTAGCAGGCAGGCTGTCATCAATGTGCAGCAGCAGCAACAGCCATACAAGCCTTGCTGCATCGCCACCCCTAGGGGCAGCAACCCCTACCCCTGGCTACCAGCAGCACAATACAGCGCGTGCGTGTGCTGCCGCTGCTGCCGCTGCGCAGCTGCTAAAGGCTGCAGGGGACGTGTACTGCTATCAGCAGCTGCTAGTGTCACTGCTTGGCATGGCAGCAGAGCACATGCAGCAGCTTGGGTCGGACCAGAATCATGCAGCAGGAGCAGCAGCAGTAGGAGGCCAGGCAGTGTGCTTCGCAGTGAGCGGTGTTGGTGGGTTAGCTGCGGACAGCCAGAGGCAGCTTGCAGTGGCATGCCTTTTGGCAGCAGCCAGCAGCTGGCCCGAAGCCTTGCGACTGGACCCTGCAGCAGCAGCAGCAGTGGCAGTTGGATTGCACGTGAATGCTGGGACCAGCTGGGGACAGCAGCAGCCAGCAGCAGCAGCCAGCAGCTGCCGTGAAAAGTGGCAGCTGCAGATTGCTGCTACACCTGGCAGCTACTGTGAGGTGTGTGGTGGAGGGGTTGGAGGTGCAAGCAGCAGCAACGGCAGCAGATGTACTCACAGCAGCAGCAGCAGTAGCTGCTGGGTGTGGCAGTGCCTGGTTACGGACCCAGTGCTGCTTGCCATTCGCAGCTGCATGCAGTTTGTGGCTGCTGCAAGTGCAGCTCCACCAGTGACAGCTGCTGCTGGGGCTGGTGACGCTGTTTTGGGCAGGGCACTCCAGCTGGTGCTTGAGCTAGCGGCAGCATCTGATGAAACCAGCAGAGGATTTGCACGTAGTGAAGTGGCACCGAGTGCTGCAGACACTGCTGCTGGTGAGTCCGCAGCATTGCTGCCAACGCCACAGGAGTTGCTGGCTCAGCTATTGGGCATGGTGCAGCTGCTGCTGCAGAAGCAGCATGCTGCGCTCCCCGACACTCGTTCGGCAGCTGGAGACTCAGCTGTGGCAGCAGCAGCAGCTGGGCTGTATGTAGCGATTGGGCTTGTGGTGCAGCTTGTGCCTCGGGAGGCTGCCAAGAGCAGCGTGTGGGCGCTGAAGGCAGCGATGGCTGGGGTGCAGCTGTCAGGTGCCCCTGCTGTGTTCCAGAAGCTGCTGCGGCAGGCCCCCTAGGGGGCCTGGTCTGCTGAGCATGCGTGGCGTGCCGAGAACCTCATGATATTTTGCAACAGACCATATTGGGCATCGCTTGGCATGTGCCAGCAGATGGGGTGCAGCTGTCAGGTGCCCCTGCTGTGTTCCAGAAGCTGCTGCGGCAGGCCTAGTGCGCTGAGGATGCCCACAGCCTTGCGGTTTGCAATTTGTTGCAGTGGACATGGCATGTGCCAGCAGTTGCGTGGTTCCAGGGGTGCATTGGATGCACTGGATTCGTGGAACTCTGCAGCCTTCTTAGCAGCGCGCATGGTAACAGCGTTGCTATGCTACTCAGTAGGTGGCACCACAGTGGTTTTGTATGAAATGGCGTGCACCTGGGTGGCACCTTGTAATAGATGAATGTTGTATTGCTGCATGCCGTCCAGACGTTCTCAGCTCAAAGACTCATATGATCGAAGCCCTGCACTGAGTGACCGCGACCTGCTGACCTGGTGATCACCAGTCGTGAATGGCAAGGCGCAGCAAGTCGCCCATGATCGCGTGCATGCAGCGCCGCACAGTTCGAGACATAGATATAGTCCCCACAAAATACTTGACGTTCAATTTCGGCAACTTGAAGACAAGGGACCTGGCGTCACACGGCTATCTGCTCTTGTACTGCGACGATCGGCATCTTCATCGCCCATCTATACTGGACGGGCGCCTGACCGTCTGTTGAGCGCATGCTGTTGTTGAATTATGCTGAAGAAGCAACGTTCTTCCTCTGCATTCGATTCATTAGGCTGGAGTGGGCAGCACGCCAGCACACCTGAGGACCAGCACCAATTCGCGTGATCGACATCAGCATAGCACTGAATATCACAATAAAAAAGCAAATTTGTAGCATGGCTCGGTGCAACAGGATAGCGCTGGCTGCAGTGGTGGTAGTGGCGGTGGCGCTGTGCATGTGCCATGCTGGTAAGCGACCAAATTCATCATAACATGCTTTTCAATTGCTAATTTCTATTAAATTGGATGCATTGCTTGGCCTGGCTTTGTTGTGAAGTTGCGCACAGTGCGCGGGAACGGGCAGAACACGAAGTACATGCAGCAGCTTCGACCGTCGCAAGCCAATGATGCTCTACTTTCAATCCTGATACTCAAATTGTCAAACGAACTGCATTGTGGCTGACTGCTGCCTGATTTGCTTGTATCTGTGTGAGCAGCTGATGCAGCAGGCGCCCAGCCCAAGCGGCCTGCAGGCAAGCAGGCAAGGAGGCCCCAGCCACACATGCCTGCTAAAAACGCAGCCAAGCCCACAAACCCTGTCAAGAAGCCAGCAAGCCGCGGCCTGCTGCAGAACAAGAACTTTGTGGATCGCTTCACACTCAGCGCTATCAGCCTGAATGACGCGCAGTCCCGCGTGGCCAATGCTGCCAGCGAGATTCTGTCCAAGGCCAACAGCCGCTTTGCCCACGTGACTCGCCGCAGCCTGCTGCAGAACAAGAACTTTGTGGACAGGTTTGCACAGAGTGCAATCTCCATCAACGATGCCAGCTCTCGCGTTGCCAACGCTGCCAGCGACATCACAGCCAAGGCCAACAGCCGCTTTGCACACGCGACTCGCCACCTGCTGAAGGAGGGTGACATGAACGCAGCAGCTGAGAAGATTGCTCGCACCCAGTACGACCTCAACGCAGAGAACAATGCCAGGTGATTGGGTCAATGAAAATGAAAGCTAGATTGCAAACACTGTCTTAAGGCTGCATGACGTGTCCATGATTCAGCTGCAGCAAGTAGGACAGTGTGAAGCTGTATGCTGCCAATATGTGTGCCTAGCCTGCTGTGCACCTTTAGCAGAGTCTGCTCTTTGCAGTGGCAGTGCCTGCTGTCACAGGGCCGGCAGGGAGCTGAGAATCAATGGATGTCAGATTTGCAACTGCAGGCTGAGCCCGCACTACTGTGTTTTGTGCTGCTGCAGGTTCTCTGCCGTGTCTGGCCGCCAGCTGCTGAAGGAGGGTGACATGAACGCTGCTGCCGACAAGGTTGCACGTGCCCAGTACGACCTCAACTCTGACAACATGGCCAGGTGCGTAAGGCATCAGCAGTGCTGACAGCAAGCAGCAGTGAGTTCTGTTGCAATGCAGCAGCAGCTGTGGTAGGCTGCGCAAGCAAATCCAGTGCTGCACTTGTGTTTGCTGCCTGCTGTAATTGGACATTGCAGTGCAGCTACAGTCAGCTGTGCTTGTGTCAGCAGCCATTATATACAGTGAGCAATGTGTGCATGCAATGGCGCAGATCTCTGCGGCATGTACAGGCATTGTGGCAGCACTTCTTCTGTCAGTACATGTCTGGTGGTAGCACCTCGACACCATGTGTCGGCTTCTGGAGTCTTGAGCCTCCCTCACACAATCTGAGCTTGCTTCCCAATCCTTGCAGGTTCTCTGCCGTGTCTGGGCGCCAGCTGCTGAAGGAGGGTGACATGAACGCTGCTGCCGACAAGGTTGCGCGCACTCAGTACGACCTTAACTCCGACAATGTTGCCAGGTAAGCAGCTGCTGTCAGCAATGCACAACCTGCGTACAAGGCAGCCACGATAAACAACATACTGCAGCCACTGGCTGAGATGAGTTGGCAGCAGCAGCAAGCGGAAGCACGGCTGCACTGACAGCTGGCAGGTGTATTTGCCAAACTGCGACATTGCTCTGTTGGCTGCTGTCTTCTGCGGCTGTGAGCAACGAGAAACAGCCGTCACAGAGCGTAAGTGAGCGTGCTAGAGCCACGCACACACTCTCAACAACAGCCAGGTATGCCCTGACATGCTGCCCAACCCATCCTGTAACTCTGTATATGTATGCTGCCGTCCTTGCTTTTGATGCAGGTTCTCTGCCGTGTCTGGCCGCCAGCTGCTGAAGGAGGGTGACATGAACGCTGCTGCCGACAAGGTTGCACGTGCCCAGTACGACCTCAACGCAGAGAACACTGCTCGCTTTGGTGGCCGCCAGCTGCTGAAGGAGGGAGACATGAACGCAGCAGCTGACAAGATCGCCCGCACTCAGTACGACCTCAACGCGGAGAACGCAGCTCGCTTTGCCGCAGTGTCTGGCAGGAGCCTGCTGCAACAGCTGCCTACTATCTACCAAGACACCCCTCAGGTCTCCCACAACCTTGCCATGTCTCGTTTCTCTGGTTACAACAGGCTGAACGGGGGTCGCCACCTGCTGAAGGAGGGAGACATGAACGCTGCTGCTGAGAAGGTTGCACGCGCTCAGTACGACTTGAACTCCGACAACGTGGCCAGGTGGGGCTATACGATTTGCGGTGGCTTTGCATATCTGAGCAGATGCCTTGAGGTCTCATCCACTGCAGTTGTACTAAAATCAACTGAATTTAGATATGGCAATAGTTCGAACTGTGAATTCACAACTTGATGGCCTGACGCTGCTTTCCAAGCTGAGTTAGCGAATGTTTGACTGCATCATCAATGAGTCAATTGTGATGCTCTGAAGGCTGCGTCAGGGGGGAGTAACATAAGCCTGTAAGTGCAGCAACCAGCCGCCTTCAAAGAGCATCGCCAGCACTTTAAGATTTTGTGCTGATTGCCAGCCCATTATGGTTTTGCAGCTGATGGTTGGTTCTTCTTCTGCTGCTGCTGCTGCCACTGCGATTGTGCTTCGCTTGTCACAGGTTCTCTGCCGTGTCTGGCCGCCAGCTGTTGAAGGAGGGTGACATGAACGCAGCAGCTGACAAGGTTGCGCGCACCCAGTACGACCTCAACTCTGACAACATGGCCAGGTAAGCTAATCAGCTTGCAGTGCAAGTTGCCTGCTGCTTTCCTGCTGTCAGCTAACATTGTCTGATGACAACTCGTGTTTTCAAGTGCTACTACGCTCAGCAGCTGGTTGCATTGTTATGCACCAATAGCAGCAGCAGTAGCTGGCGTGTGCATAGTTGCTATGCTGTTTTGTACATTGAACTCCAAATCCATCTCCTGGCGTGTGTAGTTGGGTCCTGGCATTGTGACAATGCATGCGCTTGCATTGGTTGGCTTGAGTACGCAGCGGGCATTTCAGCGTCGTTGTGTTGTCAGCAGTTGCCAGCAGCCAGACGTGTGCGCAGTTGGCGGGGCTCGCATTGCGAGTCTCAGTACGAGCTGCTAGCCTAGTTATGCAACACCACACACCACACAGCCAGTACAAAGTGGCCGCAATGGTGTACATTCAAACTCTATGCACATTGGTGTACATCTTGTTCGGCTTGAGGCAGGGCCGCACAAAATGTACACCAATGTGCAAAGTGTTTGCATGTGCACGAATGCGGCCATTTCAGCACAGGCTGTGTAGATGGTGTCACATATTCGCAGGCCAAGGCCACGCACTATGTGGCAACGCTGCTGTTGCAGTACGAGAGTTTTAATGCCAGCAGTGCTGCCCCAAGTTTGCATGTACACGGACATAATAATGGAATTTTTAGAGGCATATGCCGTGTTCTCGCCAGTGCTGCTGCAGCCTTTGCTGAGGTGTTTCATATTGCAGACCCAGGTTGCACATGCTGCCTTTGTACGTCTGCTGCAACCTTCAATGGGGTTGACTTACATCATTAGCTCAGCTTGTGTGTGTCCCCTTTATACGTCTGCTGCAGGTTCTCTGCCGTGTCTGGCCGCCAGCTGCTGAAGGAGGGTGACATGAACGCCGCTGCCGACAAGGTTGCGCGTGCCCAGTACGACCTCAACGCAGAGAACACCGCCCGCTTTGGTGGCCGCCAGCTGCTGAAGGAGGGAGACATGAACGCTGCTGCTGACAAGATCGCCCGCACTCAGTACGACCTCAACGCAGAAAACACCGCCCGTTTTGCCGCAGTGTCTGGCAGGAGCCTGCTGCAGAAGCGGGTGGGTGACCTGTCGGCACAAAACACAGCAGCAGTCAGCGATGGTGCCTCCCAAGTGAAGCAGGCAGTGTGAGTGCTTCTTTCTTTGTGCATATCTCAACTTTCAAAACCTTCCAGCAGTGCCGTACTGCCACCCTGTGACGCCGCCAGAGATCATGCAATGTAGATATCGTGCTAGGTCAGGACAGCAGTACAGCACCGGCATGCATTGTCGGAAGGAGGACATCTGTTTTCCCCAACCTTGTCTATTTCACACGCGCTGACTAATGCTGCCCACTTTGCGCTGCTGCGCTGCAACTTGTCGCTGCAGGTTTGACATCACTGCTGAGGCCATGTCTAAGTTTGGACAGTAAACAGGGAGTGGCTTCTGCTGCTGACGAACGCAGTGGTTTGCTGCCCAGCTGGTAAACAGCTGCTGTCAGCGCTGCTGCAGCCTACGCAGGAGACCTCCAGCTGGCGCGGCAAGCACAACAGCAGTTATCCCGTCTGCGACAGTTCAATTGTCAGCGACAGCAGCTGACGTGTGCAGCATGCTTGGGTCCAAACAGCGGGCTCGCTGTCCGAAGTAGGAGATGTTAGCTGTCTTGGCCACCTACCCTCGTGGGTGCGCCCCATATGACAGTGTAAAATGTTGTGGTCGTCAATGCTACGCCGTAGCACTTCAGGAGTGAAGTGAAGGGCTGGGCAGCTGAATTCTTTTGTGCATGTTGGCAGCATCAAGCGGCTTGTGTCCATCTGACGCAGCTTCTGTCGGTGTTATGTTGCATCAGTTCATGTGCACGTGTGCGGAACCAATGGCAGTCAAGCCGTCTACAGTTTGGTCACCTTGTAACGTGAAGAACTACGGATCCCACGCAGACTCTGCAGTTCTGTAGGGGTCCAAAACAAACCACACCAGCATCAACAGCAATGTGTTACACTCCAAAATGCAAATCGGTCTCGCAACAATCCAATGTACAGTGATGCGCCCACCAGCTACTACCTGCACTCTCTGTCTGGCAGCACAGGCAGACAAGGAACAGCCGAAGCCACGCCGGGTTCAAACACGGCTGTGCAGCCGCCATCATGGCACGTGACATGACCGCCAGTACTGGCAGTGGTGCTGAGCACCATTGACGCCCACAAAGGCCGCATTTGTGCGCACACCCCACCCAATGCAAGATGAAAACAACTGGCACAGCACGGTGCAGCAGCCACCAGCAAACAGTAGTGCAAGTGCTCAACAGTGCTGTAGACTTCAACCGCACCACTTGGTCAGTGCTGCTCAACCGATGCAACAGTGCAGCATCACAACACAAAACATCTCCACCTTCCTGCCCGGGCTAAACGCACGATTGCCTGATCTGCATGAGGCTGCCTTGAATGCGATACTGGTAGTACTGCAATCAGACAAAGATGTTGCAACCAGCAGCAGCACGGTAGCGGACAAGGCAAACACTGTGAACATGTTGGCTGCCTAGCACAACGAGCCATGCCGCATATCCAGGTTTAGGTCATGGCCTTGAGCTTACCTAGCACCATGCAATGTGTTGCAGCTCACACATTCAATCCCTGTCCGAGTTTGTACTATGATTGAGTTGTTTGTCAGACCATCCTGAGTGCTTGTGAGAGGTGCATATGAGCAGCCCTCAACAAGCAACCTAAACAACAGCAACTCGTCCACCAAATTGTGCGGCTGTAACTGCCTGTCGACGTATCCGCCAGAACTTAGCCTGCAAAATGCCTGAAACATGGCACGTGCATAGCCATGTGACGTCCACCACCGTGTTGTAACTTATACCCTGCATGATCACAACACAGCCAATGCAACTGGATGCGTCTTCAAACACGAGAAAGAGAGCTGAGCAGCAGATGCAGTGCATCTGTACTGCAATGCCTGCCTGGCGCAAGCTCCTCTGAGGGGGTTTGATTGAATGTGTAGTGTACGTCTGACCCAGCGCTTCACATTGCAGCAGCAGCGCGGACCGTGTACAGCCCGGCATAGCTTACGCTAGTGCTGCAGCCTCCAACTGCAGCTGCTGGCATGCAGTCGTCATCCGCAAAACAAAACCCCAACAGCGGAAAAGCGCATGCTGCAGCACAAATGCTTCCCTGCCAAAACTGCGTCGCTTCAGGACAAAGACAGCGACCAATGCCGAGGCAACACAATGCGTGCCCCCGTCCATCCTAGTTCTCCACATGTGTGTGTGCATTGCACACAGCAATCCGTACAGCCGCCTGACATACACGCTGCACCAAGCTGCAACCGCCCTAAATGATGCAAGCATAGTCTGCAGAGCAACTCTGCATGTCAGAGCAGTCCCGCGCACAATGCACTGCGCCCAGTCCGTGTCTTCAACAGCAATTTCAGCACATCAACCCGTAGCTGAACCCTGCCGTTCTCCCCTGCTACTCCTGCGCGCCTACCCAACCCATCCACCGCACACTCGATGCCGCAAGCCCTCACTCATTCTGCGCCTCTTTGCTACTGGAGGGCAACAGCAGCAACCGCAACGCCCTCAGTGTGCCTACAGGACCTGTCTGCTGCATTCCAGCCAGCGAGCCAGCTGATAGACCAATGGGCCAGCTGGCACCTCTCAAGCAAATCATTCAAATGTAGGCAGTGCGTTCAACTTCTTCCCTGACTCTCTGCCAAACGGCCAGCTAGGCGCCCCACTGCTGCAGCTGCAGCTGCAGCCGCGACTGCTGCTGCTGTGTTCACTTGGCCTTCTGCAGCACCAGCTTGTGTGCCAGGATCAGCTGGTACTTGCGCACAGTCTCGCGGATGATCAGAGGCGCCTGCAGCAGAGCGTGCAATGCAGATGGAGCAGGCAAACGAATCAGGACAAGGGGGACATCAGCACATATAGACAGACCTGGCAGCCACCAAACACAGGGGCACATGGCTCCAAAGCGGCAACCGTGCATGTACAGCCTGCTACATTTACAGACACTGCAGAGCACAGACGCACCCAACCACAAAACACACACACACACATTGGTGGGACGCCAGGTCCCAGCTGTCAAATGGGGCGTCAGTGGGGCGCGGGGCCGCTGGCGGTGATGGGTGATGGGTGATATGGCTTGGATGGGTGATATGCTGATGATGATGATGATGATGATGATGATGATGATGATGATGATGATGATGATGATCATGCCGCAGCTGTCCTCACCTTGCCCTCCTCAAGCATGCCGAAGCCGTGGCTCGCCTTTTGAAAGCATATAACATTGCAACGCGCTACCGCTGTTTGTAACGTACATTTTAAGCTATTGTTGGTTGCTTGTCTTGCTATTACAGCAGGAAGACGCGTTTCGGGCTCTTCACCCTTCATCAGAATTCAGGCTCACCTTGCCCTCCTCAAGCACGCTGAAGCCGTGGCTCGCCATCATCTCCTTCAGCGCATCAGCGCAGCGCACCACCGCGCCGCTCTCATCCACGCAGCCGCCAACCCACTTGGCCTTAGCAGTGTACTCCTCCAGCCACGTGAAGGGGCTCGTGAGCACCAAGATGCCGCCAGGGTTCACTGCGTCTGCAATACCCTTGAGGCACATGGCTGGGTCCGGAACGCGGCACAGCAGGTTGGCGGCCAGCACCGCGTCAAACGTGCCGAGGTCTGCGGGCAGTGCGCATGCGTCACCCTGCAAGCAGCAGCAGCACATACACAACTTGTAAGCACAGAGGGTCTAGACATCGCATACGGAAGATGATTCCTGTTGTTCGTCATCAGGCAGGCAGGTATTGCAGGCTGCTTGATGCCAAATCGTGGCAAGTTGCTAGACCCCATTGCACAAGAACACCTCACACTCATCGACAACACTACTTGGCCTAACACATCAAAATAGCACAGCACCACCCGTACCTGCAGGAACGTGCAGCGCAAGGCATCAATTGCCGGATCGATCTTTGCCACCACCTCCGTGGTGATGTCGCCCTCCACTTTGAGCCTGTAGCCCACGCTGCCGTCTGTCTTGACCTGGTTGGCCATGTCGATGAAGGTCTGGCTCAGGTCGATGCCCACCACCTCGTTGAAGACACGCGCCATCTCAAAGGCAGAGCGGCCAACAGCACAGCCCAGGTCCAGCGCCCTGCATGACAAGTACAGCAATGAAATTGATACTGAACGTGAAGTCAGTGATGTGAACGGCTCAGGTCGATGCCCACCACCTCGTTGAAGACACGCGCCATCTCAAAGGCAGAGCGGCCAACAGCACAGCCCAGGTCCAGCGCCCTGCATTCATGCGCAGTTGTGCGGTGTGCGACACATACTTAGTGACAGAGAAAAGGATGCGTGCTGGAGAGCTATCAAGCTTTGAATGTGCAGAGCACCCTTGCCCAGGTCCAGCGCCCTATATGATAAGCACAGCAATGCCATTCGATGAGTTCAGTGGTGCGAGCGCACCAGCAAACCACACAGTTGGGAGCTATGCCGCAGACCAAGCAGTGCGCATAAACAAACTTCAAGCAGATCCTGCATATCCAGCACTTGCAGGACTGCAGCGCAGCTCACCTGCCAGTTGGGATGCCCGTCTTTGCCGCCCAGCCCGTGACCATGTCTCCACACTTCTTGGGGAAGTCCATGCCATCAGCCAGTATGCCAATCTCTGCCAGGTAGTCAGCAAACGCGACTTCCAGCGGCCCAAAGTGCAGCGACAGGTACTGCAGGCGCGAACAACAGAGCAGCGGGGTGAGCAGGGGGCCGAAAGAGTACAGCAAGGATGTGTGTTTTATGACCAGGACGCAGCAGAGAGATGCACTATCTTGCTACTAACCAATGTGTTCTGCAGCAAAGGAGAATTTCACGCGTTGGCACACACAATTGCAGCATCTGTTTCGGTGCTGGTCCATGCTGCTGCTTTTGCTGATTCAAGTAAGCGCGAACTAGCCCTGCAGGCCCTTGAAACCCCTGCTGTTGCAACAATGCGTTTGTACCAAAGCGATTAGATTGAAATCAGCGGTTCTGACCACACGATCCACGCTTGGACATGCTGACTGCGCAAAAACAGCGAAATCGCGAGCTCACCTGGCTCATCAGTGCATCCGTCTCGTAGCTCTGCTTGGTGGCTGCCAGTATCGCATTGTTCCTTTTGACCTCCTCCTCGCGCGTTGGAGTGAACCTACGCGGCCGAGATTGCCGGGCACCCATGACAGCAGCAGCAGATGTCGATGATAGCAGCAGCACAAGGCACTGTGAGCTGATTCAATGCAAGCACTCGTTGAGGACAGCACGGAACCGCTGCTTGCGGAGCTGCTACCTGTTATGCATACACAAATCATGCACACCCCATGCTGCCGGTGAAGCCCAACCCTAACACAGGGGCAGACACAACCATCTTGCACCCTTCACCCATCCAAACCAGCGCCATCACGCACCTCTCACGGCGGTTTTTGCTGCAGCAGGGGTGGTCGCCCACGTACGGCTCAGCGGCGTCCATGCAGCTGGTTTCAAAGAAGGGCAGGATGGGCGCCTCAGGGCTCGCTGCTGACACGTCGTACAGCGACAGGTCAACGCTCGTGCTCTGCACTAGCCTGAACGTAGCGTGCTGGAAGAAGTGCGGCCTGAACTGGTAGCGCGCAAACTTGGAGGCCAGCTGGCCAGTGCTGATGAAGCTGCCACCCAGGATCTGCAGGACGAGGTTCAGCGCATAGCACACGCGCCAAGGTGAGAGTTGATGGGCGGCAGCAGAGGCAATCACGTTTACGGCATTGAGGTGGGCATAAAAAGGTCAAGCATAGCTGTTGTGACATGTCAAAGTCTAGCCAATCAGGCTGGTACTTGTGCTAGTTCTTGTGCTATGGGCGCCCCATTGCTGAACCCCGAACAACTGACAAGTGACGATGTAACAGTTCACACCACTCACCATGTGGTGCAGGCCGCCACAGCAGGGGGCGCTGAAGTCCTCATGGTAGGGGTGCCCAATTGCTGAACCCCAAGCAACTGACAAGTGACAATGTAACGATTCACACCACTCACCATGTGGTGCAGGCCGCCAAAGCAGGGGGCGCTGAAGTCCTCGTAGTAGGGGTGCACCTTGAACCCGTGGAAGGCTGCAAAGTGGTCCTCTGCCCACTCCCATGCATTGCCAAACACGTCGTGGAAGCCGGCCTCGCTGGCTGGCAGCGCAGTGACAGGTGACTGGCTGCCGTATGCCAGCTGGAAGTTGGCACCAGCAATCTGCAGGTGCAGCGGCAGTCAGCAGCACGCGGTGGTGTTTGTTGGAGATAAAAGGTGTGTGGTGGTTCAGCATCCTGGACCAACTGTAACTGGGCCTGCTGCTCATGGCATCCTAGGTAGGCATGTCTGTTCTGCGCAGCCACATTGCTTACACCCACGAACTGTTTAGATGCATGTCATCAACTGCTGTGAAACGACGTAGTTTAGGCTCACCTTGACAGCATCACAGCCAGACACCTCCATCACCATGTCCACATTGGGCACCACAGCAGCAGCAGCAGCGCCGTTCACTGCCACGCCAGCCGCCACTGCGCCAATCTCAATGACGCCACCAGCTGCCTTGCCCTTGCCGCTTGCTGCTGGAGCTGCTGCTGCTGCTGCAGCGCCGCTGCCAGCTGTCATGTGCACATCCACCCTGTCCCTCTTGTTCCTGATCAGGTTGTGCTCAGCCTCAGTGATCAGCCTGTACTTGATGACCTGGCCGTCAAAAGCTGTCTTCCAGGCGCAGTATGCAGCTGCCTCGTGGTAGCAGACGTCTACTGGCCAGTCCCAACGCATCTCAATGGCGTCAAACAGCGTGCGCAGCTTGTAGCGGTGCAGGCCAGAGGGACCATCTGCACAAAGTACAGTCAGGTAGAGCAGCAAGTTTGTGAGATGCGATCAGCCCTATCACAGTACACTATGTAGATACACGGCAAAGTCAAGCGC
This sequence comes from Tetradesmus lagerheimii, assembly GCA_902809745.2. Lineage (NCBI taxonomy): Eukaryota > Viridiplantae > Chlorophyta > Chlorophyceae > Sphaeropleales > Scenedesmaceae > Tetradesmus > Tetradesmus lagerheimii. The sequence goes on along the minus strand of CADDIJ020000539.1, from coordinate 34,160 downwards.
CATTGACAAGGAGCAGTCAACCCAGGACAATGTAACATGTCACATGACAGAAAAATGTAACAATGTTAACATGTCACTCACCAAGCACCCAGAAGGTTGGCCACTTGACGTTCCTGAAGGTGCGCCAGCTCCAGCCCTCCTCGCTCCACCAGCGCTTGGTGCTGTAGCCTCCACCGCGCACAAACGCTGCAAACTCACCGTTGGTCACCTTGAACTTGCTGGCGCGGAACGCAGGCACCTGCACATGCAGCAATCACATGGCTGTGAGTGTTCCGCATTGCTCTCTGCACTGAGCTGGATTGCTTGTTGAGCATGTGTGGCAGCAGTTGCCATCAGCATGAGTCAGCTGCGTACCACGCAGCAGCTGCTGCTCCGGCGTACAGCTCGATCCCTGGTCAAACATTGGTCAAACTAACAGCTGCCCTGCAAGACACCTTGAACCCTCAAACCCACCTGGATCTCCTTGCGGCCATACTCATTGTCAAAGCCAAAGCTTGGGAAGTCATCTGGCTTGCCAAGCACCACACGGCTGCCACCAACAGCCAGCAGCGGGTTTGCAGGAAAGTCGCTGCCCTGCTTGGGCACTGCGCTAGAGGCCTCGCTGATGCTGGGGTGGTAGTCTGGCCAGAACTCCGGCTTGCGAACAGACTCCAGCGGCAGCTGCAGGTGATGCGAATACATAGAGGCAGCAGCATGAGGGGTCAGATATGAGGAGAGCAGAACATCAAAGGGTTGCAACACCATCAGCGGCAGCCAAGGCAGGATACAACGTGGGCGACTCACACACAATGCAGGGTGCAGTGTTGGCTGCGTAGCAGGGCTCCATTGTCAAACATGATGCACAACGCATATGATTGCTGTGCTGTCCTGCATGTTATGTTGTTGGAATCCATGTCAGCCACTGTAGCATTGTCGGCCCCACGAACACCCACAAACACGCGATGCAGCACATGCATCCAGCTCATCTGCTGCTGTTTGCAGCGCACAACTGCACAGCTGCTGCTGCTCACCTCGCGGATCAGCACTGAACTGGTCTCAATGTGGATGCGCTCGTGCTCAAAGCCCATGAAGATGGCCCACCCAGGCGTGTCCCAGCTTGCAGGACCGTCCAGCGCTGCTGTGGTCTTCAGCATGCGCAGGATGATGTCGTATGCTGTCTTGCGGTACGCGTGGCAGTCGCGGATTGAGGGCCAGTCCTCGCGCGACTGAGAGAGGTCATCCCAGGACATCTCATCCACGCCAGTCTCAAACAGCTGTTGTTAGACCAGTGTTTGACCAGGTTTGTAAGGTAGCAGGTGGGAACAGGCGAGCAGATGTTAGCAGAGGTATCAACCGCACTAAAGTGCATGCTGTTCAACAGCAGCTGATGAGTTACCAGAGATGGCCATTGCTGCGTCACTGCTGCTGCACCAACGTGATTGGTCACGCAGCACTCTTCTCCTTGCGGGCAGATGCTCAGTTGCCTCCTGCTGTCAATGCTAGCTCTGCAACCCAGCTATTGTCATCTGTTATTCAAACATTCAAATGTGGGCCTGACAGCTGTGCGCACTTGCTCAATGAACTGGTCAATGCCCTCATCCAGCAGGCCAGCCACCCTGAACTTGTTGATGTAGAGCACAGCAGGGTGCACATAGTAGAACACCATGGGGTGGCGCAGCTGGTGGTACGGCTGCCTGTAGAACGCATCGTTGCCCTGCAGGAGACATGGCAGGTGGGATGTTAGGAGCTGGCGTTGTCTGCATGTTGCTTGCAGGACATGGCAGAATGCTCAACAGTAGCTGACTGGCAGTAGGGATGGTGGCAGCTGAATTTGTCTGCATGTTGCTTGCAGGACATGGGCAGCAACACCAGCAGTAGCTGTTGGCAGTAAGGATGCAGCTAGATTGGTCTGCATGTTGCTTGCAGGACAGTGGCAGAAACACCAACAGCAGCCAACTGCTTGAACTGCACGTTGCTGCCAGATCGGCATCTGCAGATGCTGAGGATATGGACATGAGAGTGGTTCCGAGCCCCTGCTATTGCTATGTTACTTTGACTGCTATGTTGACTTTGACTAGGCTCAGCCAGGCTCAGCCTGGCTGCTTGGCTTACCTGCAGGCATGCGAACAGCACCTCTGTCTGCGTCCAGCAGTTGTTGAAATAGTCAATGACCTGCTGACGAGTGGCTGTTGCCGTGTTTGGCAGCGGCAGAGACCTGCAGGACAGACAGATACGCTGACGACGGGTGAATGTGTGTACTGCATACAATGAACACGCTATCCTGGTGCTGCAACACAGCAAGACAACAGCATGCAAGGATACTATAGCCATGCTCCTGGGTCCTCACTACTCCTTCCAGCAAAGCATCAACTGCTTGCTCGTGCTGTACTGCTGCAATGCTCACAACAGCCAGCTATACGCAGAAGCATAGCACTGTGCTGCGTGCAGCAAGGGCCAGCTGCCACAGGAACATACAGGTGCACTGCTTATGAATATGCAGGGCTGACAGAGGCAACAGATGCCCAAGCAGGCTGCTCAGATGCAATTGAATGTACCTGAGCATGCCAGCATCCTCATCAAAGCCTGGGCAGGCAGTTGGCTTCAGTCCCGTCCACCACCAGTCACCCCTTTCTCCCATCAGCTCATCATCAGAAGCGCTGTGCTGTGCTGCAGTGTTCCTCTTCAGGCTGGGCGTTATGTTCAAGCTGCACCCAGAAGCAGTTGCAACACCAGGAGAGAGTTGAGCGACCATGCATATTATGCTGGGGCATTTGCAGACAGTGATGTCGAGAGGATGCTGGCTTGCAGATTACAGAACGGCTGCTGCTTGAGATGCTGACCAGCCCTGTGCTGGTTTGGAAGGCAGGCTGATGCTGCTGGAGCTGCAACATGTAGCCTTGTTTGACTCTAGCGTACCTTGGATTGCGCGTTGCCATGGCTGCTCCTCCTGCTGTGTGCTGTTGCAATCTTGTGGCTCTGGTGACACCACCTGCAGCAGTGCCCTGCTGCTGAGCTTTCTGAGGGAATGCTCGATGAATCCACTTGAAATGGTTTTAGACAGGTTACTGAAACAGCTGTCAGAGGCTCCAATTGAGCTTAGCGTTGTTCGGCAGCACTAGTACACGCAGCACACGAGTTGCCCACGGGACCCAAGTGCATAATGCTAAGCGCACCTAGAAGTTAGAAGAACAGTGTGCTTGTTACAGATGAGCAGAATTAGGTGCCAACAAGTCAGCAGCTGTTCATAATACTCCTCCCGTCTGTGGCGGGCACCGGGGCGGGTTTACAAGCCACTTACTCAAACCTCCGAGCGTTTTTTGAGTGAAAACAATTTATCCAACGGTGTATGAACAGAAATTGCGTCTCCGCTAGGGTTACAGTGAAAGATGCCAGCCAGCGATCCCCAGTGCAGCTCGTTGATTCACCACCCGTCACAGCTGCACGCCGTGCAATGCCAAGCAAAAGAGACTATGAAGGACCTGGCTTCGAACAAGCAGTCCCATCTAAGTACAAGAGGACCGTGGGCTTAGAGTCACTGGCTCCCAGACCCAGGTATCCTTGCACAAGACGTTGCACATGCGCCAACAACCACTACTACGCGCGTGTCCGACATCTGCTGCACACAGCTGCACACGCAGCAACCTCAGGCACGTTCAGATTGCTAACTGAGCACAGCATGCTGTTCTCATACCACACAAGCTCATGCCTGACCGGTATTAACTGCACAGACTGCATGACTGTGATACTGTTGCCATCCTAGGCCTGAGCAAAGGTTGAGTTTCGTGAATGCTAGATGGCTGTGTAACCATGTAAGAAGGAATGACATACAGGGAGCTGCCTATTGACTGCAGCACCGGACAGCAAGCACAACAGAACTTCAATGAACAGCAACAGCGCCTGGCGCTGTTGTGGCACGACAGCAACACATACTGCAGCGCCGAACGAGCACACCCCGCCCCATGCACACCAGACCACCCAGCTACCTAGCTGTCATGCACATGCTGCCCATCTGCCAGCTACCGCCACGGTAGCAGCGGCTCAAACTCCAGTGCTTTCACAACTTCCTGCGCCTCCAACTCCTCAACACTGCTACGCCGCTTACTCAGCAGCACACCATGTTCCTCACCAGTCCCCTCTCTATCTCTATCCCTGTCTCTACGCATCGGGCTGCCTAGCACAGCTGACCCATTGCTGTGCGCTGCAGCCACCACGTGTATCGGCACACCCTCCGGCCCGTCTATTTCTACAGAGCCTTCTCTGCTCATGACGCGTTGCCGCATGCTGTGTTTTAGCTTCTGCAGCTTGTACCAGTTAAACAGCAGCACGCCAGCAATGACAATGACCAAGCCAACGCCGTTGATTACGCCAAACTTATCCCCGAACACAATGACAGCTGTTATAACCGTTACAACCTCCTTGACGGTGCCTGCAATCATGAAGGTAAGCGCTGATGTCTCCTTGATTACCTGCAGCAGCAGCAGGACAAGCAGCAGCATAGTAAGCAAACGGCACGTGAATTGCCGATGCACTGCTATTCCAACCAACCAGCCGCTAGCACATCGATAATACAGCAGCAGAGCAGCAAAGCACGTATCAGCAAGCTTGCAGTACTCCAGCAAGCTGGCGTTCTCACCTGGTACTCTGCCCACACCATGAGAAAGGCAATCAAGGCCCCAGTCAAAATCAGCAAGCTTGTAACCAGCACGTGCGACAAGCTGTTGAAGTACGGCGAAGACGGCAGCACGTGCCAGAGCTGCTCCGTGGCCAGCGACAGCAGCAGCGTTGTGACCGACATCACGGGCGTAAGCACCTCCAGAACTTCTAAAGGGCCGCCAAACGGCGTGGGGCCTGCAGGCAACGCAACAACAAAGCAATAATCAGCACTACTATTCACTACCAAAACAGATCTGTGCAACATTTGCCTGTAGAACAAACAGCATGCATGCTGAGGCTGGGCACGCAGCTGCATGTTGCCGCAATTCCTGCAGATGCTTAGCAAAGCAGGAAAGAGCGGAGTTGAGTGAACCGACTACCCCACCCATGCGGCCGCAAGCAGACGCACGTGTTCCAACAGCCGCAAGAGCTGCATTCAGGCCGTACTCACTATGACCGCCACCATCGCTGCTGGTACGGCCTCCCTCTGCTGCGCCCTTGCTGCCATGCAGCAGCAGCTGCGTGAGTGTGAAGCGCAGGCCAGACATGCAGCTGGCACTCATGACCAGCGCAAAGCCTGTGGTGTCAAACTCTGCCTCGCCTTGCACCAGCAGCAGCAGCCCCGACACAATGACAGCGACCACACCAGCCAAGCCCCAGCTAGGCCTGCAGCAGCCGCAGCATGAGCAGCAGTATCAGCTGCAGAACACGGCGTTAGGGCATACTGGAAGCAGTTGACTAGAACAGTGCAAGTACATGTGTCAGACAGCTCTGTATATGAAGACATCACAGATCGTCTCACATGCTGCTGGTTGTTTGCTGCTATGCACTGCTGCTTCAAAAGGTATGACAGTCAAACTCTACAGATGTGCAACGGTTTCCTTGCACACTACAAGCAGCTGCTTGCAGCAGTGAGGCAGCGCTGCACTTTACTCACGTCTCTAGCCGCCAGATGAATGCAAATGCCAGCAGGAAGATAGGTGTGGTTGACTTGCACATGGTGTAGAAGCTCATGGTGATGTGCACCAGGCTGGCATTGCTGAAGCCAATGTCCAGCCCAGTCACAGCACCATTGGGCAGCACTGCACAGCCATACACAGCAGATGAACGCACAGCAAGATTATGTTGCAGCAGCCCACACGCATAGGGGTGTTGCAGGAGTGGCAAGACAGGTGGAGCGCTGTGCACCCCTACAGACATAGATGAGCAGATGCATGTTTACCATACTGTTGTATGCTGCTGGTACCGCTGCTGCTGCTGCCGCGGCGCTGGCGGCACAGCTCGCAGCTGCAAGTTATGGTCTGAAACACTCATCCGTCTGCGCACCTAGGTTGCTCCACTCCCGCCATGTGAACGGCCTGCCAGTGCGCTTTATCATCCCGGTGGCAAACACCAGCCGTGCTAGGCAGTGCTGGAAGAAGAACTGCACTCCAGTCAGCAGCAAAGGCGCTGCACAGCACGAGCACAGCAGCAGAAACAGGTGTCAATGGTTGAACATTGCACTGGCACGCACGTACTGGGTGGTATGGTCGCATAGGTGCTGCAGGCACGCACAACTCCACTCAGGCACTGCTACGACATTGAGCCAACAGCACTGGCATCAGCGTGCTGCATTGGCTGCTGCTCTGTGTTTCGTACTTTGCGGCTTGCATCACTCGCGCTGCCAACATGTAGCGAGGCGGCAGCTGGCATGTCCTGCCTGGTATACCCCAGCTGAGTTTGCAGGCTCTGCTGCAATACAGTTCTCTTGGACATGCTGCCAACTGCACCACAGCCTGCTGCATATCCTGCTGCTGTCGCTTCTGCATGTGCTTCTGCTGCTGCACCCCAGTTTCTGTCAACTGCTGACCTGGAAAGCCGCCGTTGCCGAAGATGCCATGCTTCTTCCCAACAAGCTTCTTATTAAACATGCCCAACAGCGTACTCAGAAAGTACCTGCCGAGGCGAGGCATGCAGCATCATGAGACGCAGCATAAGCATGATCAGCAACGTATCGGGTAGTAACATCGTCTTTAAGGCTGCACATGTATGAGTTGCAGGCACTGCCGCTGAAGCAGGGAGACTGAGCAGCAGCAGTCAGTTGGCCTGCTGCAGTGCACCAAGCCCTGCACCAGGCCCTGGAGACAAGCCAGCAAGCACAGCTCGTCCGTGTAGTACGCACCATGTGAGAATGAGCACGACACATCTTATGGTTTTCTTGGCAACCACGTCTGACAGCTTCTGCTTTGCCTCGGTGTCCAGCGGGTTATGGTGTGTGTGCTGCCTGTCTGAATGAAAACCGTTCAGCCTGCTGGCTGAAGACTTTTTCAGCGGTACCTCCTCCACTTCTAGGGCCTCTGCTGCGCTGCTGGTTCCCATGGTGCCCGTCCTCTGTCAGCGAGGCCCCACCAAACTGCGTATGCTTGCCCAGCCCTATAGCCGGGCGAGCACAACTCAGCTCATACGAGATAATGAATGACGTTTTCCAAACGATTACGGGTAGTTCAGCTGCGCTTGGATGGGCAAAGTTGCAGCAGATGAACGAAACACCTGCACAATCTGTTGCTGCATAGGAACTCTTTTATCCACAATTCGTGTAAAATGCAATCGGATCGATGCAATGAACATCCCTGCATGGCTGCTGCTGTGGAACAACCAACCGTTTTATGACAGGGTCACACTTGCCCCTAGGTCTTCATGACTTGATGAGCCAGGACGCTGCACTTGTGCACGGTACTGACGATTTCAAGGACATGCACAGCAGCTATCGTTTACACTACCGCTTACCAGCTTTGCAAGCACACCTGCCTGCAAGCTTGTTGCCTTGTCCCAGCAGGTGCAGCTGTAGGTCACCTGCTGGTCATCCCCCACACATTGGCTGCTGTCCAAGCTCTTTGGTTGCCAAAGCATCTGATGCTGCGCAGGCGCTGCACAAACACTGAGACCTGCCCACAGCTGAGTCAGCAGCAATCTTGGCAGCATTGCCAACTGCGCAGGAGCGTATGCAGCTTTGCGCACAGCGCTGTGCAGCCTATGGTACTTGATCAAAGCTCAGGTGTGGTACAAAGCCGAGCACAGCAGCCAGGGCAACTTGCAACCTTGTTGCTGCATGGTGCCATGGCATACGATCAGAACAGTCGCAGTGGCGCCTTGACATAGCATGCAGGACAGCCCACGCACACACCTGACATGACGTTGCTCAGGAAACACGCAGGTTTAGTGCTGCCTCATCCATGAACCTAGTGATTGTGCAGCACAAACGCTCAGTGATATTGCAACTTTATGTGTTTATGCACTGTAGGTCCGCTGCCACCGGTGTATGCCCCATCATTTGATGCTGAGGCAGCGAAGGCACTGCAGCCATGCAGGTGAAGGTAGCAGCCATACGTAAAGCGAAACCTCAGCGGGTAGACACGGTCTTTTGGAGGTTACAGTGACACACCAGCACCAGCTATCCCGCTGCATTCACTTGCTACCTGATTCACTATGCTTTGCTTCCTGCAAGATCCAGCTATGCAGATTGACTAGTATCAAGCACATGTGCAGCGAAGCAGGCTGACTCCTACCTGTTCAGGCACATGTGGCTTAGCATAACCCGTGTTGTGGCGTCCAATGCCGTTGCAGGCAAGGCTCGGTCGTGCCTTATGCACCCGTCTGTGGGCCAGACGTTTGGTACGGGCACGAGCAGCGGCAGCAGCAGCAGCAATGGGTGCACACGCTGACAGCTGCTGAAATCAGTGAGCTGGAGGCTGCAGTGACGGCAGTGCAGCAACGGCTGCAGCTGCAGACACATGGCAACTATATCACAGGCGTAAGTATGCTGAGTTCGCGTCACAGGTGCTGAGCTTGCTTGCGTACACACAAACGTGTTCGGCTGCGTATGCATAATGCACAGCCTGCATGGCTGCTCCTGATTGTGCTGCTTAGCCGTTCAAATCTTTCTTGGCATGGCCTCACCCATTATGGCCGGCTGTCACACGGTTATGGTGATCTGCCGTTTCAGTTGATGCAGCTGCGAACGCTCAGCAGTCCAGGTCCTGATTGTGCTTATCGTGCTGTTGAGCCATTCAGCATCTGTTGCATCGACTCATCCACTATGGCCGGCTTCTGTTGTGGTGATCTGCCTGCTCAGTTGCTGCAGCTGCGCAAAGCTCAGCAGTCCAGCTCCTGATTGTGCTTTTCCAGCACCTGTTGCATCGACTCATCCTCTATGGCCGGCTGATGCTGCGGTGATCTGCCTGTGCAGTTGATGCAGCTACGGGACCCTCAGCAGTTTCAGCTGCCGCTGCTGTCGCCAGTGCTGGCAGCTATAAAGGCAGAGTTGAAAGCAGGACGAGGCTTTTACTTGATCAAGAGGCTGCCAGTGCAGCAGTGGAGTAGAGAGCAGGTGGGTCTGTTTGTGTGGCCTAACCTGTCATATGTATGCTGCATGCCCAACGCAACGTGCTTACCTTGTATTGCAAAGCTGCTGTCAACACATGAACGTTCGGCAGGCAAGCAAAGCTCTCCCTGGTATCAGCTCCTGATGCACCTGGCATCACCCTGCAGCACAACATACTGTTGTGGTTTCTTACAACTGCAGGTGATGTGTGCCTACTGGGGACTAGGTCTTCACCTGGGAGTGGCAATACCCCAGAACCAAAAGGGACATCTTGTTGGCCATGTCAAGGTACGTGTTGCTAACAAAGCAAACTCCAGCAGTGCACGCATTGATTTGCGTGTTGGAATGTACTCACCTGCTCACAGCAGGGACAGGCTGTACGCTGCACTGTGCTTCGGCCCTGCAGAACAGTAGTACGCAGACTAGTACGGGTGTACGGCGGGACGTGAGAGTCAGCAGTTGTCAGCAGGCATGCCAATGGTGGCGGGGTTTTCGTTCCCTCAAGATGCTTGTAAGTCTGGCTATAGCCAGCCGCCAGTTCTCGTTTGCAGCACGCCAGCACTGTACGCGACCTCCCTTGCTTGCCCACACCCTGCACAGCAAGATATATGCACTATGGATAACAGGACAAAGTATGTGTGTGCTGTTGCAGGATGTAGGGGTGGAACCCTGCAACTTTCTAGAACAGTGGTTTTTGGAATATTTTGGCTGTACAGCAAGATGTAGAAGTCAGCAGGTGCCAGAAGACATGCGGATGGCGGTGGCTTTTGCGTTCCCTTAAGACGCTGATAGGGCTAACATTTAGCTTCTGGTTCTCATTCACATCATGCCTGATCTGTAAGTGAACTTCCTTGTTTGTCCGTTCACCAGATGATCGCATTATAAATCTCCGGACTATGCTTGTGCTGTTGCAGGATGTAGGGGTGGACCCTCTGTGCCAGAACCCTGCAACCCGTATCTACATGACACGAGCTGCGCAGCCGTGGCACGTTGACAGCTGCGACATAGTAGGTGAGATATGGGCGTACTGCACCTATGTTGCCTATATGTTGTAGGCATGCAGTCCGCTCGCTGATCAGCACTGTCAACACGTGTATCACCACTGCACATCAACTGCTTGGGTGCTGCCTGTGTTGCCATCACTATCTGTTCCCGCTTGAGTGTTGCTGCATGCTATTAGGCGACTACAAACTGGCCCATCTGCCCTGCTCCTTTCATTGTCAATCAGCCACCTGGCAGGGGTTCAGTTGGCAGTACCAGATGTCATGTACTGCTTACAATGCAGCCTTGTTGCGTCTTCAACCGGCCAGGTCTGGTGGCCAGAGCATGTCTTCCCTGTGTGCTGTGCATGTCACAGATTTATGACTCCCCAATTATTCTGTGGCTTCTTACAATGCAGGCTTGTTGTGTCTCCAGTCTGCCAACTCTGGTCCAGAGCATGTCTCCTCGGTGTGCTGTGCATGTCTCGGTAATACAACTTCCTACTTGTGCGGCGGCTGATCTGCAATGCAGGCTTGTTGTGTCTCCAGTCGGCCAAGTCTGGTGGCCAGAGCATGTCTCACGTATGTGCTGTGCCACAGCGACCATGGCATATCGTAGTAAGTAGACTCTAATATGTCCTGTGGCTGTTCTGCAATGCAGGCTTGTTGTGTCTCAGTCGGCCAAGTCTGGTGGCCAGAGCATGTCTCCCGTATGTGCTGTGCCACAGCGACCATGGCATATCGTAGTAAGTAGACTCTTATATGTCCTGTGGCTGTTCTGCAATGCAGGCTTGTTGTGTCTCCAGTCGGCCAAGTCTGGTGGCCAAAGCAGCTGGGCCAGCAGCAGCACCATCTATAATGAGATGCTGGCTGCGGCCCCTGAGTCTGTAGCAGCACTGGCAGGCACATGGTACCTGGACAGGAAGGGGGAGCTGCCGCAAGGCAAGCTGCCGTACTTTATGATGCCAGTGGTGCACTGGCACAAGGTGAGCAATCAAATAAAACACTAGTCAATCAACCAATGGGAGGGTTTCCTAGCAAGAGTGGGCGACCATAGGGAATGTCCACTCTCAAACCACCATTGGTGAGTTTTGAATCAAGGCCAGCTGCCGTACTTTGTTATGCCAGTGGTGCACTGACACAAGGTAGGTCGCCCAACACGTCTGGTTGTGCTGAGACACTTGCGAAGGCATGAGAAGCAGGTATGCAGGTGCTGAAGCATGAGAGTTTTCTTCTGGTTGCACATTCAGAGGTACTGGTTGCCAGTGTGTGCTACTGAATCCCTGCTGTTGCGTATGCTTGCAGGGCTACCTGACAGTGTCATTTCACGACACATACTACCAAGCAGCAGCAGCACGCTTCCCTGATCAAGTACCGCCCTTGACACCAGCGCAGCAGGCTGCTTTGGCGCTGTTCAATGCCACAGCTGACAGGTATGATGTGCGTTTGGACTACTGGCTAGAGCCTGGCGACATGCAGTTTGTGAACAACCACAACATCGTGCACACGCGCAGCCGGTTTGAAGAATGGCAGGTGAGCACATCGCTGGCGTACCCATAGACAATCACAACCGCAGCGTGTGGATTTGCATGATGCTTCCAAAGCGAGCTATGGTTGTTAGCGTGTTCTGCCATCATGCAGCAAGACTCCCTGCGTCAGGATCATGGAATCGTACACCTCATCACGCCGCTGGTTGCCTCTTTCATGAGCAGCGCGACTCCATCTTTTACGCAATATCAACACACAGTTGGTGTTGACAACTTCTTGTGTGTGGTGTGCTTCTGCATTGACCATGCTGCGATGCTGCAGGAACCCAGCAGGAAGCGTCACCTGCTGCGGCTGCAGTTGGTGGTGCCGCAGCTGCGGCCACTGCCTGCTGCTGCTTTTGACGCTCTGTGGGGTCCATTGGCAGCAGATGACCGCTGCGCTGAGCAGCTAGCAGCATTAGGCGATGCAGCAGAGCTGCAAGTAGCAGCAGCAGCAGCGACGGAAGATGCAGCAGGAAACGGAGCTGGCGTGTCGGCAGCGCTTGCAGCTAGGTTTGGTGGGAGCGGCATGGGCTGCATCCCCTTGGATGCTGAGCTGGGAAACAAGCCGTGTGATTGAGTCACAGCGCTGCGGCGGTTGCTGGCAACCACTTGCTTGTATACACGTATCAGCTAGCTGATTGCCCCTTGTGCTCAGCGTGTGAAACGCTGATTGCTTTCAACTGTTGATCACTGGTCTGGCAAATAGCTGGATGCAATGACGGCCTTGAGTTTCTGGCCAATGGCCAAGCTGCCGGTTGATATGCAAACCTGGTGGCGGTGCGTCGGATGCAACCTTCCTCATGGCACCTTCTTGTACAGAATGACGAGGTGTACTACAGTAGTAGGTGACGTCTCGGACGCTCATTGCTAGTGTAGGTGTTGAGTTGAGTTGACGGCGTTGAAACAAGCGCGCGCTGCCAGCACTTGAAGTCACCGGCTGGCCTAACTGTAACTGAATTCATCTAAGTTGGCGGTACCAGAAGCCTGACTCAGGCGACGGTCGCTAGTGCTGCTCTGCTTCAGTGCACTCATGAGTGATCACGTCCGCGGCTCAGGCAAAATGCAAGGCCACACCCACCACGCTGCCTTACACGCACGCAGAACACCATTGACATCAATCTGCTGTAAACCCTGCCACCTTCTTGCCTACACGGCCCCACAATAAACTGTGCTGCGTCATCAAATCATCAAGCGCCGCAGGCTACAATTGCATCTGGTCGTGCGCTGCGCGTGTCACCGTGGGAACTAGGCTGTACACATTACAGTGTACACCACACTACACCACACTACACCACACTACCCTGGGCAGGGTGACACGAAGTTCATTGACTGATAGCACGTGAGTGTATGGCCAGCCATTAGATTCCGCCTCCCTTGTAACCGACAAAAATAGCATGTGAGCTGCACAGATGCCATCATCATCATCAAAATAGCATGTGAGCTGCACAGATGCCATACGGTTTGTGACAGGGGCACTACGTAGCACATGGCGGCACTGCTAGTACGCACTGGGCGCGGCACCACAATTCTCTACACAACCCTGCGAAGGGGATTCCTTTGCCAAGCGTGTGCATGAGCTCCTGCCTATTGCAGCCACTGGCCGCAAGGCAGGCAAAGCGTCATGCCCGGGGCCGCCTCAGCTGCCGTGCCCATGCTGTTTGCGCACTGCAAACACAATGAGTTGCCAATGTGCTGGAGCCCTCAACGTGCAATGGTCCACCCCTCGATACTTCACTACTGTTGCTTTCCTTGAGCAACCACTTGCACCTGTCCCATTCACAGAATCTCCATCTGCTCTCAGCACCAAGTGGCGCCCACCCTCGCCACTGCCTGCTGCGTGCACCAGCTGCCTGTGCTTCAACGCTTGATCCACCTGCTGCCAGCTGCTGATGCTGTCCAATGTAAGCATCCTCTCGTACCCCCAGTCCTTGCAGTCTGATGCAATGGCTGTGCAGCTACCCGTGAATACTGACGTGCAACGAGCCTCATTCGCCTGCGCACCAAATGCAAATGATGGCGCACCAGATCCACCTCCAAATGCCAGCGGAGCAGTTGCAGCTGCTTCTGTCGCTGGTGGTGAGCACGCTACAGCTGTCATCGAGAACGTACGCTGCCGCACCATGCCAGGTGGCAAATCCAGGTGCAGATACAAACCAATGAACAGTGGCTGGCCTTCGTCGCCGCCTGCTATGCTGCTGCGGCTGCCACTGCTGGTCAGCTTCAACTTGAACTGACATGCTTGCCCCTGCAGCAGAAATGTCCTGCCACCGCACAACACCGCCTCCCTGGAATCACTCAAGAAGCGCTGTGCTGCGTCCTCCAGGGTATTCAGCGACAGGCGCCACCCAAGTCGCTGCATGCCGGATGCCGGCCGCTTGTCTGCACTCCAAGCCGGGTAGGTTTCAAGCACCGAAGACTTGGCTTGCTGTAGCACTTTGAAGCTGTCGTGCATGCTGCACTGCCACGCTAGTCCTAGCTCTTGGGTGCTGAAGCAGCTGCACACAAGCGGGCACTGCGTCATCACTGTGCTGACAAACAGCGACGTGCAGTGCCGCATGCGCACTTGCTGCAGCAGCTGCTTCAACTGCTCTTCACTGCGCTGAGCTTCTGGCTGGTGCTGGTACCACTGCTGCACAGTATACACCACTGTGTTCTCGCTGGCTACTTTTGTATCATCATGTTGCAACAGCTGCAGCAGGGCCCGGAACGGCAGCTGCAGCAATTGCTGCTGCAGCTGCTCACTGTTCCAGGTGACCTCCAGATCCCCCAAGTCCTGCTGCAACCGCTGCAGTGCCAGGCGTTGCACTGCTGAGACCCCTGGCTGCTGCGCACAGCTATCAGGCAGACACAGCAAGTCTTGCGCTGTCTGGTACTCCAGCTGCTCTGCTGGGACTGCACTGAACGCTTCCAGCACTGCTGCCTGCACCTTAGGCACTTCAAAGCGATCGGCCAGCAGCAGCAGCAGCTGCAGCTGCAGCAGCTGGCTATGCGACAGCTGCTTTGCAACTGTGGGCTGCGCCTGGTACATGCCCTTCACCAGCAGCTGCGCTAGGTCGAGCTGCCCTGCTGGCACTGGAAGCTGGATATCCAGCTTTGTGCTGCTGCTGCTGCTGCTGCTGCTCCAGTTGTCAAGCTGCAAGAACAGCGGGGGATGCAAAAGGGTTAAGCCAGCACCTATCAGTTGCATTGTCACGATTATTTGAACAAATGTGCGCACTTGTGCTGCATGGTAGCGAGTCTCACTGCTCACTTTGCTTTGCAGTAGTTTGAAAAGGCCAGCAGCACCATGCTGTGGCCCGGCAACTGCCTTGTCGGTGCTAGAAACCTACCACGCTTGGAGTGCAGACAAACGCCCGGAATCAGGCATGCAGCAGCGACTTGAGTGGCGTCTGTCGCTATATGACCTACAGGCCGAAGTACAGCGCTTCTTGAGTGATTCCAGCACGACGGTATGGTTGAAGAGTGACAGGACACTCATGGTGCAGGGCAAGCCTGTCAGCTCAAGTTCAAGCTGAGCAGTGGCAGCCGCAGCAGCACAGCAGGCAGCAACGAAGGTCAGACGCTTTTAATTGGTTTGTACCTGCACCTGCAGGATCTGCCAGCTGGTGTGGTGCGGCAGGTCAGGTTCTTGCTGACAGCTGCTTCCCTCTCACACATAGCGACAGAAGCAGCAGCAGCAGCAGCAGCTGTCGTTCCTGCAGACTCAGTCGTTAGGGGCCTCTGCACAGGCACCCTGGCAGGCGACAAGGGCTGGGGGTATGAGAGGATGCTTACATTGGACAGCATCAGCAGCTGGCAGCAGGTGGATCAAGCGTTGAAGCAGAGGCAGCTGGTGCACGCAGCAGGCAGTGGCGAGGGTGGGCGCCAAGTGGTGCTGAGAACAGATGTGTTCCAGATTCTGTGAAAGCTGAGCAAGCTGCGCAGGACAGCTGAGGATGGTTGCTCAGGGACAGCAGCAGTGGTGCAGTCACTGCACTGGATTATGGCACGTTCAATAGCCTGGCAACGGAAGAGCTGTGGAAAGTATTCTGGTGCCGCACCTTAGTATGTAGTGGCTCTGTCACAAACCGTACCATGCTGCTGAGACGTAACAAATTCGGAAGCTCAGCCAGAGTACGTTGCACTAATTTACTGCGGCTTGTGCGGCGCACAATGTTACACAAGTGAACCATTAGGTGGTACCAAACTGACGCGCGCCCGCGTTTCCAATGCATGGCAAGCAAGCCTGCGGCAGGCGACCGTGCAACGAAATGTAACCTATCGCTGCCCCAACACGCCGCGACGCGCTTTCCCAAAATAGCTGCAACCCCCCCAGTAACACACAGAAGCTCGCATAATCTGTAACAATGCCAAAGCGGCTTTGCAAGGAAGTTAGCGGTACTGGAAAGCATTCTAGAACCAAAATGAGCAGAGTCACACAATGTTACCCTACTGTGCTTGTGGCAGGCAAGCGCAACATATCAAGACACTGTATGCAGAGAATCGATGTACCGTGCAGCAATCATGCAATTGCCTTCAAGGCACAAGGCCGTCAAATTCAAGTGACGCCAACTCCCTTGCAATCGCGCAATACCCACCGGATCTGCCAGGTACCTGAACAGCTGTGTGGTGTAGCTGGCTCGACTAGCATTAAAATATTGGCGCTGTTATTGACGTCTTAAACATCCAGCATCCAAACACCATATCCCACGGTAGACATGGTGTCTGTTGCAAAAAAAGTACTATTGCACCAAACATGTGCATGTTGATGACCAAAGCGGCACTGATGTTAGAGCTTGATAACCAAACCAGCTCAAACCAGCCTTCTGCGCGCGGTAAAACCTGCCAAAGAGTATGCAACAACTCACGGACTGCTGGCCAGGGATGCACTTGCACAACACAACACAAAACTGTTGTGCATGATGCGCTGTTGCTTACTTTCTTCACATCCCACAACCCAACGCAGCAATGTCCGCCTGCATGTTGAAGTGCCTTGTCAAAGCCTGCCGCAGTGCAGCGCTGAAGCAGAGTACCTTCCTTGGTGGCTAGCAGAGCCGTGCCATGCATATGCAACCACCAACAGCACACATATGCAGCACCTGCGTCTCAGCAATATTGCTGATTAATCAGCGCAGGTATCTGACAGTAACAACGCTTGCAACAATGCTTACAGAGGCACACCAGCACATGTGCTGTTGTCCACGGTGCTCAGCTCCCACGGCTCAATGCCTGCACGATGCAGCGCCTCGTGAATGCGCTGCGTGTACTGCTTGCGCCACATGCCACGTGGCATGCAAGCACGAACTGATGGTTCGCAGTGCCCTGGTGTACAAGGTTCCTGCTGCATCACACACTGCACACACCAGCCCTTCAACAACTTTCCAGTAGCTCACAGGGGTGCACCAACGCACGCACTGTTGTCTACAGTGCTCAGCTCCCACGGCTCAATGCCTGCACAGTGCAGCGCCTCATGAATGCGCTGCGTGTACTGCTGAGGCCAGGTGCCACGTGGCATGCAAGCACGGATTGCTTGCTGGCACTGCCCTGATCTACAAAGTTCCTGCGGCACCAGTCAATACACATTCTTGCCCAGAAATACCTCAAAGTCTTTGATGCATACAAGCCACTGTGTTGTGATGGGCTGTCCCTATTGTCAGGTTCCATCAAAGACAGTCCTCACAGGGGTGCACCAACGCACGCACTATTGTCGACTGTGCTCAGCTCCCACGGCTCAATGCCTGCACGGTGCAGCGCTTCATGAATGCGCTGCGTGTACTGCTGAGGCCAGGTGCCATGTGGCATGCAAGCACAGGTTGCTTGCTGGCACTGCCCTGGTGTACAAGATTCTTGCTGCACCAGACATTGCACACCCTTGCTCAGGAGAAAACCTCCACACATGCTGAAACAACAAGCAACGAACGGGATGGGGCCTATCCCTGTTCACCGGCCCCTTCAAATACAGTCCAGTAGCTCAAAGTGGTGCACCACCACACGCGCTGTTGTCTACCGTGCTCAGCTCCCACGGTTCAATGCCTGCACGGTGCAGCGCCTCATGAATGCGCTGCGTGTACTGCTGGGGCCAGGTGCCGTCCTTAGTGGCTAGCACAGCGCCGCTGTATGATAGGCCTGCTGCAGCTGCTGCGCCAGAGTAGTAGAAAAGGCAGAACTCTAAGTCCTCTGCACAGTCCATGATGCGCCAGTACTGCAATGCACAAACAATGTAGCGGCAAGTTGTCAGGGTCACTAGCTGCTCGTTCTGACAGCTGGGTTGCAACCGTAGCAGTCGATCAAGCATAACAACATTTGTGCCAGTACTGCGACGCAACAGACAGACCAACGTAGCGAGGACCGTATAAGCAACCAACTGGGGTGCATGCGATTACTAAGCCTTCAGCGCAGTCTGCTATCAACGCGCAAAAGAAACAAAGGAGCACAGACCATGCGTGGCAGGCGTAAGTAAGTGCTGCCGCAGCATCGCTACTTGCAATCTCCTGAAGCTGTGCTCACAGCAAAGCAAGCAAGGGGGGAACCTGTTCTGCATCTGTGGCGCTGCAACAGTGCTGCAAACAGGATGCAAATCAGGCTCTGCAGCGCTTTGCTTGTCTCCACCAACACCACCTGTCCACAAGCAACTCACCTCATTGCTCGTCACGCCATTGTCAAGTACAGAGTAGTAGAACGTGCCCGGTGTTGTGCCGCGTCTAACTCGGTAACGGCGCCGCCTCCACACCTCCTGGCCATCAAGTGTCAGCGCTTTGAAGACAGGTTCGTACCACATCTGGCCCTTGCCTTTGCCGTATGAGTACAGCTGGTGCTGGCAGGGAAAGAAATCATACTGCAGCGATATCACGGCAGCAGCAGCAGCAGCAAGAGCAGAGCAACAGTGTCAGGATCTCTGCATGGTGTTGTTGCCAGTCTCAGCACTGAGTCGGTCGCACTCAAGATCAATGCAACCGCACTGTCCCTGCCAGCTGCTAAGAGTCAGCTGACCAGAATTTATGTTGCTCACGTGCCGCCATACACCTTTGGTGCTTGCCGCTCCCATAATGCGCACCCCAGAAAACACACAGGCACACCCATCCTAGGGTTCTTCAGTGCTGCAGAAGCTCGGCACAATGCTTACCGCAGGGTTCTTGCCAGCTGCTACAAGCCAGCTCCAAGGCTTTGTCACCTAATCACCTTCGAGCATCTGGGGCCCCTGCTGTACAGCTGATTGAATATGTTCAATCAGCCACAATAGGTCTGCCCACTCTGGTGATGTTGGCATGCATCACATACAGCCCACCAGCTGCTGCCATGTGACGCTGCAGTGCTAATAAGTACAAAGTGCTTACCGCAGGGTTCTTGCCAGCTGCTACAAGCCAGCTCCAAGGCTATGTCACCTAATCACCTTCCGGCATCTGGGGTCCCTGCTGTTCAATCTGCCACTCACAATAGATCTGCCCACTCTGCTAAGGTAGCATGCATCACATACAGCCCACAGCTGACGCGTTGCCATGTGATGCTGCAGTGCTGACGAGTACAAAGTGCTTACCGCAGGGTTCTTGCCAGCTGCTACAAGCCAGCTCCAAGGCTTTGTTGCCTGGTCGCCTTGAGGCATCTGGGGCCCCTGCTGCTTCCATCCAATGAAGAGTGATTCAGCTGCCTCATGTGTGAGAGGCTGGCCACGCCAGCTGGACATGGGGGCAGGGTTGGGCACAGACGGCATCTGGGCGTCAAGGCCCCTGCAAGTACAAATGCAGAAAAGTGTTCACAGATGTTTCAGCAGTTGCGGATTACAATTGACCAGCTGCCTCATGTGTGAGAGGCTGGCCACGCCAGCTGGACATGGGGGCAGGGTTGGGCACTGACGGCATCTCGGCATCAAGGCCCCTGCAAGTACAAATTTCACCAATGTTCAAGATGTTTCAGCAGTTGCGGATGGCCTTATATGTGATATGCTGCCTCATGAGTGAGAGGCTGGCCGCGCCAGCTGGACATGATAGCAGCGTTGGGCATTACATGCATCTTGGCATCAAGGCCCCTGCAA
This sequence comes from Tetradesmus lagerheimii, assembly GCA_902809745.2. NCBI lineage: Eukaryota > Viridiplantae > Chlorophyta > Chlorophyceae > Sphaeropleales > Scenedesmaceae > Tetradesmus > Tetradesmus lagerheimii. The sequence continues at coordinate 14,651 of CADDIJ020000539.1, read as the reverse complement.
GTGCACATGTACACAAATGCTCTCAGTTGGTGTGCTTCTTCAGCACAAGCTGCTGGCTGAGTGGGGTGTGTCTCTGACACGCCGTAGATATAATTGCTTGCTTATCCTGGAGAGAACTTGTGCTCATCTGATGGCGTCAAAGTGTTGCATCGAGCGCTCATCTCCTTTTGTCACGTGTTGACTCTGTGCTCATTTGGGGTGGCTCATACCATCTAAGATGGTGACGGGACCCACATGTAACTACTCTCTCTCTCACACAAATGTTCAGGAATGCTTCAGCAACTGCGTATATTCTACCTCGGTTGTGAGAGGTTGGTTGTAAGCATCTGACAATGCAGGCAACAAAACAGAGACACGTTGGCTATAGTAGTGCTGGCTGGTACTTGATGATATCAAGGGTGAAGAACAAGGGTACCTTCTCTGTAAGCCTTCCCAACACAGCAGAATTAACAGACAGCTGGACTTGTAGCATACACACAGCTCAGCACTACATGCATAATCACAGCTTTCCAATGTCACCAACAAGCAACCACCAGCACAACGCTGACCAATTACCTGCAGTTGTGCAGCTGCAGGATGCACAGCGCAAACTGCTCAAACTTGGGCGTCTCGTAGCTCACAATGCAGCGGTACTGGCACACCTGCAGAGTGTGTCCACAGCAGCAGCAGCAGCAGCAGCAGTCCGGTGCCTCAGTACAAACTCAGGACACGTGCAACCTGAAGACGCTCACAATGCAGCGGTACTGGCACACCTGCAGAGTGTGCCCACAGCAGCAGCAGCAGCAGTCCGGTGCCTCAGTACAAACTCAGGACACGTGCAACCTGAAGACGCTCACAATGCAGCGGTACTGGCACACCTGCAGAGTGTGCCCACAGCAGCAGCAGCAGCAGCAGTGCGGTGCCTCAGTACAAACTCAGGACACGTGCAACCTGAAGACGCTCACAATACAGCGGTACTGGCACACCTGCAGAGTGTGCCCACAGCAGCAGCAGCAGTGCGGTGCCTCAGTACAAACTCAGGACACGTGCAACCTGAAGACGCTCACAATGCAGCGGTACTGGCACACCTGCAGAGTGTGCCCACAGCAGCAGCAGCAGCAGCAGCAGTGCGGTGCCTCAGTACAAATGCAGGTATACACGCAACATGTATAAGTGCACAATGCAGCGGTACTGGCACACCTGCAGAGTGTGCCCACAGCAGCAGCAGTAGCAGCAGCAGCAGGCACGCATCAGTATGGAAACCAGCACGCATGCCGCCAAAACAAGCCCACAATGCAGCGGCACTGGCAGTGCCGATCTGATGCACCTGTGAGCAAACTGCAGCAGTGCTAGCAGGCATGTCCCAGCACTGATTCAAGTAGCACACATGGCAGTAACAGGTGGCATTGACCAGCCGCACTATGTGAATGAGCGCTACTCGTGCAGCTGTTTCCCCAGTGTGTGTCAAAAAGCTGCCTGTGGATGCACCGGCACCCGCTCTGCTGGCCAGACAGGTGATCACACACAGCAGCTAAGAGCAGTGCTGAGCGGCAACCCAGATCATCGCACAATGTACATAACACACGTGCATCACCTGGTCATTGAAAGCGCAGCCCTCCAGACAGTCTAGTCCTGCTTTGCAGCGCGTGTCACTAACACAGTCGACAATCTTTTGGCCGCAGTTCTTGATCATGCACATGAGGCTCGGCAGGTCTGTGCCTTTGGTGGTGTTGGCAACTTCCGGAACAGGGGTGACATACTCGTTGAGCAGCACAAGCCAGATGAACAGCAGATCATCTGTGGCGGCAGGACAGCAGCATGAAACAACAACGCCGCTATCGTAATAATGGATGAAGGGGATGCAAGTACATGGGACACATAGCACAGTCGTTGAGCAGCACTAACCAGATGAACAGCAGATCATCTGTGACGGCAGGACAGCAATGCGCGACAGTTGGTTGCGCCAAACAGCAGGGCGAATTCAAGCTTCATGGTGGACAGTAGTGTGCATGGCCGTAGGAGTCGCATGTGATGGCTGCGGGTGTGGAAGCATGATGATGCAGAAGCTGCTGTGGGATGAGTTGACATGACACACTCAGCACATGATGCAGCGGCAGAAGTGCTCCACAATGTGTGCTGTCTAGTGTGGCTGCAATATCATATCTGCGGCCGCAAAGGTTCATACCAGCACCTGCAATGCCGGTCGCAGATTTGGCGCAGGGTGAACCCACACTAAGCAATTTGTGTGCTCTCCACCTCACCTGATGTGTGTCGCCCCCACAGGCTGTCAATCGTCTTCAAAACCCTTGCCGCCCTTGCCTCAGCACTGAACCCTACTTTGTCAGCCAAGAACTGCGCAAACGGCCCTGCAGTAGCCGGTGCAAAGCCATCCACCCTGCTGCTGCTCTGCATCTTGCCAGCGCTGTCCCAGAACAGCGCAGTCCGGAGTTTCCCAGTGGCTTGTCCAAGGAAGTCCAACAGATCTTGATCTGAGATGCCAATGCCCACAAAGGTCGGACCTCTGGGGCCGCTGCTGCTGCCACTGCTGCTCCCACTGCCAGATAGAGAGGCAGCCAAACTGTCACGAGCTGCTGTGTCCTGCTGCAACTGCTGCTGGCTCAACACCTCAAGGCTGAACCTCGGATTGTTCCACTGCAGGCGCTGCTTCATGTGACGCACCACCTCGCCCCACGTTGCTCCCTTGTAAGGGCTTACTAACGCCTCATCCACAACAGCATACATCTTGATCAAGGGGCCAGCTGGAGTTGTGACGCTGCTGTCACCAGGGGTCAGGCCTGCTGATGGTGTCACCCCTGCTGCTGCTGCTCCTCCTGCAGAGTCTGCTGCTGCTGATAGAGCATCCCCAGCTGGCACACTGCTGCTGCTGCTGCCGCTGTTACCGCCAGAATGCATCAACTTGACCAAGCCGACAGCTGCCTGCAACCGCCTAGAAGCACCACCACTGCGGCTAATCCCAGAGCCTGCTGTTGGACTTGCAGCAGCACCAGAGCTGGCAGCTGCACTGCTGCTGCTGCCGAATGCAGCTGCAGTGACAGAGGCTGCAGGGTTGCTGCTTGGTGCAGGCCTGTTGGACGCAGCTCTGAAAGTGCCAGCAAGCAAGCTGGCAGCTGAACCCCATATGGAGCTGCTACCAGGCCCTGTGGATGCAGCATAGCTAGAAGCACCAGGAACAGCGATGGTGGCTGCATCGAAGTCAAGCAAAGGGGCACTGCTGCTGCTGCTGCTGCCGGCGAGGCGTGTCGCAACCTGCTTCAGCAGTACTGAGCGTGCTGTGTTGCCAGCACCCACGGCCACCAGCAGGACCACCAGCGCAGTGACAGCAGCAACAACTTGCTTTACTGTGTAGGGCTTTCTACGTCGCTGCTGCTGCTGCTGCTGCTGCTGGCGCCGCTGTGTGCTGGTGCTGCTACCAGCTGCAACAGGATCTTGCGGCGTTGCTATTTGAGCAACTGCCTTTCGCCGTTTGCTGCTGCTGTTTTGCTTGAGCCTACCTTGCTGTGCTTGCTTTGCATTGCGCTGCTGGTGAACCGAAGCTGCAGCTGCAGTTGTAGCATGTAGCGCTGCTCCTGCTGCTGCTCCTGCTGCTGTGTCCGCAACGTGTGCTGCTGCGGTGCTGCGTCTGCGCTGCTGCGTGGGCTCCTCTCGCTCTGAATCACTGCTGGAACTATCTGAAAGCTCGATCTGGTGCGACTCAAGGCCTGGCTGCAGTACCGACACAATGGCTGGGAGCTGGAGTGCAGTGTCTGCTGAAAACGACAGCTCACTACTGTCGGTGATAGCGACTACCGCAGATCTGCCGCTCCGGTACACTGCTTGCGGCAGGACCTGATTATCTATATCTTTTACAAGCCGATGAGGTGCCGCATCAGGCTGCCTATGCTGCGAGACTGTCGGGACCACAGACGCTGCTTCTGCTGCTCGAGGGCACGGGGAGGGCGCTTGACGCACCCTCCGCGTTAAACCGGCACCAAAAGCGCTGCTGTGCATATCAAAGTGCTCTTTCCACACTAGCTGTGCCTTGGGTTTGCTTGCACACGTCCCTGCTACGAATGATCTGGCAGTTCTCTCAGAGAACAGAGTCTGTTGAGAGAGTTGTAACAGCAGCTCAAGACGCAAGTGTTGAAGCTCTCAAGTTCAGTCATGAGTTGGAGGAACACAGTCGAGTCCTGTGTTGCAAGTCAAATTGGCTTTTAGTGGCAGGACCTGAACCCAAGGTAGGGTTACAAGGTGTGCTTCATGCACTTGCAGGCTGCCTGTGCATGTGAGTTCAATCGCATGACGTCCTGTAGCCAGCAGGACTCACTGCCACCGCAAGACCCGACTCATTGCTTTGACAAGTCACTGAAATTGAGCCTCAATTTCCTGAGGACCCACAGTTAGTATAAAGGATTGCAGGACCTACAGCTATCCAAAGCAATGGACAAGCTCCTTAAGGAGCTCGAGCTCCCTTGCACAGTATTCAGGGGTAGCTAGCTCTATATCTATCTGTCTATCTCTATCTGTCTATAGACTGCCAGCAGCGCTAATCATATGAGGGCTTGAGCTCACCTTTCTCAGAGTTACCCAGAATAAACACACTACTGACACTGGAAACACGTCGGAAATTTGTACTCCGTTGAATAATACCCGTGTTCAATCACCCCCCCCTCTGTTGTGCTCTTTTTCGCGCCTTTGACGAAACACGGTCACGAATCAGAGCGAAAACCGGCTTGATGAAAGACATATGCCGTTACACCGGGTATTTCGATGTATCGTTGAAAAAGAAGGCCATGAAACGAGGGCATATGCAAACGCTTACGTGTTGACAAAAGTACCGCTGTTGGCAGAAGGGCCTTCGATCAACAGGCGGATGTATTACGTCAAAAGAGTGATGAAATGCAGATCACCAGTCACATTAAAAAACGGATATGAGGACAAGCCAGACCATCATGAATCCTATGGCATGCCCGTTTCATCAGTCATGTGGATCAAAATAAGCTTGAACAGCCACCTAATCACCAGTCTGACCATGCAAAGTTATCACCTAAACAAGAAACGATCTAAACAAGCCGTATGCTGCATCCAGAGCATAGAGTGCGCTCTGTAACAGTCACACGTCCAGTTTGAACCAGGGGTGTGCCATTTCAGGTTTTGGGGCCTCGTAAATGAAATTACACTGAAATGTGAAATGAAACGAAATTTGAAACGCGAAACGTGAAATAGTGAAACATGAGCGAGCAGCAGTCACGGGCCCCTCCAGCGGGAGGGCAAATTCAAAAGGGGAGCCCTGCCCCGGGCTCGCTGGGGCTGGCGCGTTCACGGCATACGCTCCCATCGGCTGATGATCCTGCCAAAAAGAAACATAAGGGTGCAGCGCTTAGCTTCGCGCGTGACGAGATCACAGACAGCAAGTGCAACCACTGCAACGAGAGCCTCTCCAAAAACATCACGCGTCCCAAGAAGCACCTGCTGCAATTTGAAAGCTTTCTGAACAGTGAAGCAGCGCAGAAGGCAGCAGACACTGACGAGGAGTTGACCAGGTGCAGCAGGAGTGTGCGCTGAGTTCTCATGTGTATGTAACATCTGGCACCCACGAATATGACTTGGTAGCGGTTATTTACAGGTCAGCGAGCGACTGGGACGTCACCTGCTGCTCCGAGTGTGGCAAAAAGCCCCGTCTGCAGTGATTTCACTCTCTGCAGTGGCGCTGATGGCGAGTGAAATTCAAAATGAAATGTGCAATGAAATGATTGAAATCGTAAAGTGAAATTTGTAACGGCACACCCCTGGTTTGAACACACTGCGTTTGCGGTTCTGGGCGTAGCCACCTGCTCAGCACGGCGAACGCCCAGATCAGAGCCTGAAGCTTCATTATTATCTATATCCAAGCAATAGAACCTGGCGTGAGCGTTGCGTTGACGGTCTGATCCCCACACCACAACATTCCCACAGGCGTTGAAGGCCTCTCAATGCAGCGCGTCCGACGTAGATCCCTGTTTATGCTTTATATTCAATGATAGGTCTTATTTCTGAGTCACTAAAGCGATCGAGCCCAGCCACTGCAAGATCAGCCATGTCTACTGTTCTGGCCCTCACTCCCGGGCAGCCTTGCCAGCAGGACGCTCCTTCATCAAGCTGCTGGCAGCGCAACTCGATTTTCACAGAATGTACTAGAGTCAGCATAGCTGCTTGCCTCCTGGTGCAGCAGCAAGCACAACATCAATGCAGCAGTAGATCACAGGTAGCCACAGATCACACTGCAGTTGAAGCACAACTTGCCTGCAAATGCATGTATCATTCTCGTTTCCTTGTGCGCAGGTGGATGGCTGTATGGAGTTCATGGCAGCTCGAATGCACATGTACGACAGCCAACTCACAGGGATAGTGATGAGGCAGCAGGTGACAACCAGCAGCAGCAGCGGCAGATGCGGCAGCAGCAACAGCAGATAGGCTACATCAGCGCCGTTGAGCTGCCCAACAAGCAGAAAGATACAGCATACAGGTGATTGCTGAACGCGGCTGGTGAGCAGGTCAAGCTGAACACAAAGATCCTGTGGTGCAGCCCGCCTGGTCCCATTCCTCGGGGTGCTTGCCCTGGTGTTGACTGGCCATCAAGGGCAGGTACCCCGAGGAATGGGACCAGACAGGCTGTACCACAGGATCACTAGCGCCGCCAGTGCACATGTATCTTTGTACCCGCCCTGCCTGCATGCGCCATGCCAGCACTGCATAACGGCTTCTTGTTGATGTTGCTGTTGAAGTGGTGGAAGCTTGTGTGATCAATCAGATCGGCTGCATGTAAGGCTCTAGCTGCAGCAGTCTCTGCTGCCGCAGTTGCTGCTGCTGCTGCTGTGTGCAGCACACTTCTCAAACCTTGCTGGCCATAGATGTGGCACTAGCGCTGTGCTCATGCAAACATGACATGCCTAACACACAACTATGTATGCTGTTGTTTTGCAATGCCTCGCTCGTGCTGGCCATTCTGCAGGTGCTTAATGTGATGGTGCTGGTCATGAAGAAGCAGAGCGCAGCCCTGAAGCACCTTGCTGCACTGGACTGTTGCCACCGGCAGCGCTGCTAGTGGCGCGCTAGGCACTGAACTGGCACGGCAGGTGAGTGAGTGCGCTGCGGGAGTGCGAAGTTGTGGCCGACCTGAGGCATGCGCTCATCCCAAGTGCGCATTTGATCGTTCCCGGCTCCGTGGTTACGGTCTGTGTCTGGTGTATAACACGTGTGTGCTGTGCATGTGAGCTGTATTTGTTGTGCTTGTACGCTTTACCTGCATGCAGGTGTACAGCACACCCCTTTCAAGGAGATCACGCAGCATCGTGCAATGTGCGCATAATCTCCTGAATCTTTGTTATGCTCCCCTGCATGCCCGCCACTGCTGCAATGCCAGGCTGAGAACTTGGAGAACCTGGAGGAGGCAGAGGACTTCAGCGTTAATGACAACCAGGGGAGTGGGGAGTGACGTATAGCAGAGCACGTTTCATGCTGACGATGGCAGCGATTGAGCCATGCTGCTGTGTTGAGGTGCATGCAGCCTGTGAAACGGGATGCATTTGATGGTTTGTTGCAAGTTTGGAACTGTGCTTTATAGCCACCGCGGGTGGGGCTGGCAAGTGGATGTGCAGCATAGCATCAAGTGTCATCTGCATGCGTTCAGTTTGGGTGGTGAGGGTGGCTACAACAGTCCAAGGTGCATGTGTTGCATGGCCCTTGTGGAGTTCAGTTTGTGCTGGGTATGTCTGGGTCGGTTTGGCTAGTGCTGGCTGTGGCTCAGCCACAGCCTGGGCCAGGCTGGTTGCTGATTTGTAGGTTAGGTCTCTCAGAGTCCAGAGTACGAGAGGGGCGGATTGGTCTAGCTGTGTGTGATAAGGTGCAAGGGGATGAGAATGATGCAGTTGCTGGCTGGTATGGTGGGCCTTTGGTGTTGTGTGGTGTTGTGTATGTCCGAATATGCAAACACACGCCCTGTGATCAAGTTTCAGTATGTGCTTCAGTGCTGCTGCATGAAACGTGGTTACTGCAGCGCTAGGCGTCCATGTAACAATTTGATTGTGATGTGACATGGTATTATTAAGTGCTGAAGACTGTTGAGAACAGCTGCACACATCGTGACAGCAGGTCATCAAACACATCGTTTTATTTCGCGGCAAAAGCATGTGTTGGTTGAACGCGCTGACACTTGTTTCAACGCGCGGAAGGTATGTCGTAAGACGGTCTGTTCAAAGATGGTTGAAAGAACGGTCTTGAGGACAGAACGCGGGCAACCTTTCATCATAGCCATGATTCAGAGGCGAGCGTGTTTCGATATCGTCATTTTTCAATGTCTTGATCAAAGAGGCTGTGTCCTCAACACACTGTCCAAACCCTACCTCTTTACACCAGGGTGAAAAAAGCGGGGTGTGTTCTCACCCGCTCAACACCATGATTCAACGGAGTACAAATTTCCGACGCAGTGGAAGATCATCACAGCAGTGCAGTTACCGTAACTGTGCTGAGCACACAACATGTGACCTGCTGCTTAGCAAGCCTCAGCTCTCGCCCGCCGCCACATGCACATGCATGCATGAGCCATACTTACAAGAAAACGCAATACCAACATTATAGATGGATCGGCGCCAGTGGTGGCATCCAGGAAAGTCTAGGCACCTAGCGCAGACGACTGCAGCAATAGGCTGTCATAGGACTTTGCCGCCCCTGGCGACTGCTGACTGCCGAATTGATACATGAAGGCTCATCAAGCGCACTGCGCAACACGATGCACGTGCACATCAAAACATGATGGCCATCATGGAGGGTTCAAGAACTTGCTTCTATCAAAGCAACATGCGCCATGACATGGCTGGCCCACATGACATGTGTACACATGTTATTGCGTTCACCATGCTTGACCAGTATATATTAATGTGCAGCTGGCATTGATGCCATAGCAGGGGTTATTATGCACACAGCTTCTGCATGGCCGTTGGGCGGGTGATGATATCAGCACCACCTGTGCCCAACATCCCGTGATGATTGCCGCCCCAGCAATAGACTTGCTGTGTGCTTGTCTTTGCACAATTGTTGTTGAACGCTGCATATAAGGCTGTCACGTTGCGGAGCCCATCGACCAGAAGAGGGGTCCTGCTGCCTACCCAGGATTGTGGGTCTGTTGATAGTGTGCCATTGGCGTAGCCTTGCCCTAACTGCCCAGCTTGATTTCTCCCCCAACAGTACACCTCACCACCCCTGCCAGCGGTCACAACCACCTAAGCACATACGCATACAGCCGCGAGGGCATAGGGGAAGAACCCCAGAACTTGTACCCACGAGGTTTCCAAATACAGCGTTTCATCCCATTACAATGATATAAAAGTACAGAAATGCTTGTATAATTTCGTTATTTGGGGCACGTTTGATACGGGATGTCCAAAAACGGCAATTGCTGGTGTCCTGCAGACTGACAGCAAAGCTGACAAGAATATATCCTCAGTAAAGCTGCCTTTCAGTATTATCTCAATAACATGTTATTAATAAGATTTTAACAAGTTATTTTGTCAGTTATATTGAGGCCATGTTAAGCCAGCTTCGGTAGTATACAACCTGTTACATCTCCCTTCATCTCAATACGAAAGATGTTTAGCCTTGTCTAAGAGATGCAATCTGTGACTGAGAGAGGCCCGTAGACAAGCTTACAGTCCATAGGAGGCTTTCAGTGTGCAATGGAGGCTGGAGGCTGTCCTAAGGATGCACTACAAGGGATGCTGTCTGAGTGCAAAGGATCTGAGTAGGGCTTAGGCCAAAGCAGAACCCCAATGCTATACCCCCTAGGAGGCGATAGGAAACAGCTGCGTTCGCGCTCTTGTTGACTCGCTCCTCCTCGCATCGCAAAAGTACTTCTAACTTTCTAAAAACATTCTGATCGCCTCCAACGCGCCATGCAACGCGCACTGACTGTGTTCCAGCTGGATAAGGTGCCAGATGGACATCAACTCTGGCTGCAAGAGAGCCTTAACAAAGTCAGCAGCGTTGAACAGGCTGTGTCCATAGCTGACAAACATCAGATCATTGCTGGCCTTGCTAAGAAAGCTGGCTGCACGCCAACGTGCGAGGTTAAGTCCATGCAGCACTGGGCGCCACTCAGCATTATGTACCAAAGCTTACAGAGCAGCAGCAACAACACAGAAAAATTGAGCAATGAGGAAAGACTGGGCTATGCTAACCCAACGGCATTTGTCAAGGCTGTGGCGGCAGAGATGGGTGAGCGCTGCATGCCAGCTTCACATGATGTGCTGCAGCTGCCAGTGGTTTTGAAAGTCTGCGCACACCCACTCTGTTGTTATGCTGAGCTGATGGATGCTGCTCTCTTTGCAGTCATTGACCATCACAAGCTCTTCAACAAGATCTTTGCAGCCTGCTGGTTTGTTCACCAGCTTGGCATCGCTGAGCCAGAGAGGGTCGAGACCATAGCCAAAGCTGCAAAGGAATGGAAAAAGCACTGCAAGGACTTGGTGAGTTGAATGGCAGCATTGAGATCACACAGCTGATTGATTGATTGATTGGTTGGGGTGATTGCAGCAAAGGCATCCTGTTGTGGCAAACGCCTTCTAGCAGAGCCAGATTTTCTGAGAAGCAGCCCAACAGATAATGGCATGCTGCTGATGCTTGTGTGTGCGGCTTGTGCCAATCAGCAGATGCAACAGGTGAACAACAGTCTGTGCTGCTTTATGTGCTGCACCAGCTCTCGGTTTCATGCACTACTGTCCGTTCTTGTGCTGCTGGTGCTGCTGTTGCTGCTGCTGCGATGCACAGGAACTGGCAGACCTGCGGCGCCAGCTTGCCGCCAAAGAGAAGCAGCTAGAAACGTACAAGCTGTTGGCAGAGGTTACGCAGCGTCTTAGTGAAGATATGCAAGAGTTGAAGCAGCAGCAGCAGCAGCAAGAGCAGCAGCATCAAGAGCTGCAGCAGATCAAGCAGAGGCAGCAGCAGCAAGAGCAGCGGCAGCAAGAGCTGCAGCAGCAACTACAAGCAGCTGGGTTGCGTCTGCAGCAGACCATACCACTTTTCAACACACTGTGGCACCAATGCGGTGCACATCAATGCCCATTTTCTGCACAGCACCAGCAGCAGTTCGCGCAGGTGCGTGCACAGCTAGATGCAGCTGAGCAAGAAATCACACATCTCATTCCCATTCTGAATGGGTTTTGAGCTTTGGTGGGTTACTCAGCAGTGTTGAAGAAAGTTGTGTGGCAATCAAACGGGCTCTGCATAGCGGTTATATATATACACATGTCATTTCATGTGTGCAATTTCATCTATTTTTAATAGCTATTTCGGCAGTCAACCGCACAGCCACTGCAATTTTGACTGCGTCACTGCGGTTCTGAAGCGGTTTTGAAGCGAGTTTGGGGCGGTTTTGGCGCAAGTTTGACGCGGGTTTAAAGCACATTTCGGGTAACTTTTGAACTTGTGTTGGTGACATTTGCTATGGATACAACATTCGTATATGCGTTACCTGCAGGCACTCTGACCCATTTCTTTCAACACAAGATTGCGACACAATTTCATCCATACCTCATATTACAACCCTTCACCAGAGGCATATTTCAGAATAAAACTTTTATGCAGGTATAGTATACCTGCATGCCATGATAGCTGGATGCATGGATTGTGGATATAACATTGCTACCTGGCACACTGTGGTGGCATAGCACTGTTGTAATATTCGTGTTGCCGCATTGCTTTGTCTCATGTGGTGAACTCATGTGGTGAAGTGGGAACATGCGCAGTCAGCAGCATGCAACAAAGGCAGCCTTGTGGGTTACTTGTCCTTCAAACTTCATGAGCCAGAGCATACTGAGTAGGCCTGGTGGGCATCAGCACCCATTGTGATTGTCAGCAGCCTGCACCACTGCCCATTTGTGTTGACCCATGCAGCAGTGTTGCCTCCTTCAAGGAGGCAGTGAGACATAAAAATGTTGCTGCCAGCAATGTGGTAGTCGGACTACCACATTACCGCCCTTAACCACACCACAACTACGGGCCTGACAATGGAATACAGAGCATGTCGGAGTGGATGCAGCATAGCTATACATAGCTCTATAAACACATCACCAGTGGTGCAGAAAGGTAGTGAGTCAGTCAGCAGGCACTGCCCGGCAGTCAGCAGGCACTGCCACGGTGGCACTATAGGGGTCACTCGTGTTCAATTTCATGGGCCAGAGAGACTGTCCCAGTAGGCTACCCAGCTGGGCAGTGTGTGCAGGGCATCAGCACCTCCGAGGGACCTCAGTGAGATTGTGAGCAGCCTGCACCACTGGCACATGTGTCTTTACCCATACAACTGTTTCGCCTTATATATAATGTTGCTGACTACCACATCACCACCCTTCACCACATCACAACCACGGGCCTGATGCAGCATAGCTATAAACACATGTGGTGTAAGTAGGCAGTGTGGTAGCCATCAGGCAACAGTGGAGGGATCATCGTGATGATGGCATAATCAATATCATGGGCCAGAGAGACTGGGTAGGCTACACGGTGTGTATGCAGGGCATCAGCACCTTTTGAGGTTGTGAGCAGCCTGCACCACTGGCCCATTTGTCACAAAACTAAAAACGGTTTTTACCCATACAACTGTGTCGCCTTACACATTTTGTTGCTGCCTACCACATTACCACCCCTCACCACTGTGGCACAGTCATGTTATATAAACCAGTGACTGCAATTCCCTGGTTCAGCAGTGGCCGGTTGCCTGCGGCAAGAGCTGTTGCTGCATGGCCCATGTAGGCTATGCATAGCCTATAGGCTATACACATCAGCGCATGTGTTGAGCCTCAACCCAGTGGGTGTGGTGAAGTGGGAAAGTGTGAAGTCAGCAGCTGGCTGTATGTTGAACAACTTGTAATTTACCCTGGTATCATCCTTAAAAACATCAAACTTGCTGAATACAACACGTGTGTGCACTCTGTGCCGTTCAAAACCGTTTGGAGCAGAGTCTGCTGTCTTGGTCTTACTATGTGGGGGTCTGCTGTGCTCTAACACACCTGCTGTGTGTGTTACATTACAAGCGCTCAGCGCCATCCGTTGGACGACATTTCGTCTATAAAATCACCACGTGCAATATTACGATATGTGATTTACTTTTGTGCCGTCAACGTAAGCAAACGAGCATGAAATGCGTTATCAGGACTTGGCTCAGTTTGTGTGTCAGCTGATGTCTAATTAGACCCAGCAGATTGGCTAACTGTGCAGACCCAGAGGTCTAGCAATGTATCTTGCAATTAAATAATAAAATAAAATATAAAATACATATATTGCAAACATCTATTGCAATGCAGTTCAGCGTCTGCAAAGGACCGCGAACGAGCTGCCAGTGGGCTGTCATGATAAAGCGTGTGAGCACTTGAAATGTCTTAAATATGCATGTGTCGTTATTTTAACAGCATAAATTTACAATTTGTCGGCCGAACACGTAAATAGGGGCATTGGATGCCTACAAATCACTTGAGGGTCAGTGGCACTGCTGGAAAGTGTGTGAGCCAGCTGCAGCAGCACATCATCACATGAAGCAAACGTTTGAGTGCCCTCGCTGCGGGAAGGAGCATATTAACAACAGAGCTCTCTCTGAACATATCCAAAGGAAGAATCCTTGCGACCCACTGAAAAGCAATGTGCCTGTAGAGGAACTGCAGGCCAGGTACCCCAAGCCAGCGCTCAAGACCTGTGCAGATTGCAACAGGCAGTTCAGCAGGAGGGCGCTGCACGATCACATCACCAACAAACGCTGCCCAGTCATCAGGGAGAGGGACGCAGCAGCTGCCTTTACTGCACCACCCAATAATGATCAGTCTCAGCCTGAGGGTACTAGTGGCGCAACACCTGAGCACGCTACTGCAGCCCAAGCCAGGAGGTCCTACAATGACCCTGACCTCTCCTTCATCACACGTGAAGACCTGGACTCCATCTATAACCACGCATTGTTCCAGGGAGAATTGGGGCTGATTGTGCTGTACCGGTGTGTGTTTGACAGGTGCGACCAACGCCAGAATTACGAGCTGATAGTGTGCAAGAACGTGAGGTCCTCTAAGTACCTTCACTATTGGGTGGCAGATGGGGCTGTGGGAGGGTATCAATGCAAAGAAGGCAGTGAGCCTTTGAAGAGAGCACTGCAGAAGCCTATGGAGATGTTGTGGCAGCACGTGGAGTCAAAGGGCATGATACAGAAGCCGGCCTGGCTAGAATGTGGCACACAACATAATTGCAGCAGTGACAAGTGGGACAGCTTCCAAAACGCTTTGAAGTTACTCGCAGCATTTTTGGAGTGCAAAGCAAGGATCAAGCGTGGCTGCACTGTGAATGGTGCTAGCGTGTCTAACAGGGTGCAGTCTGTGCATGCCTTTTTATGGGAGGCTTTTTCATGAGCTAAGCGAAGTTGTGAGGCAAGGCAGGCCAGAAGGCCCTTGGTAACCTACTCAAACCTCAAAACCATTCATCCATGGTACAATGCCCAATGCTATTCTATCAGAGAAACTGATTGAGACCCCCCAACTGTGTTGTAGGCTTCACGTGAAGTGGGTGAAGTGGGGAAGTGATAAATAAGCAGCATGCAACATAGGCAGCACATTGCACGCCGTGACTGAGTCAAAAGATGTGGGCGGTTACAGCCTGCAGGCCAGTGCAGC